>VZRV01007689.1:10751-83817 GCA_013398115.1 Falcunculus frontatus
TGCTGCGGTCTTCCCCCTCCTCGCAGCACCGCCGTGGGCTCCTACCTCCGGGACACCCCGACCAGGGCGGGACGGCCCGGAGCTGCTCCCGGAAGGGCCGCAGGGCGGACCCGGCTCCCTTCTCGCCCACGGGGATCGCCGAGATCGGAGCCGGGGAGCCGGACCGAGCGCGGGTGTGTGGTGAATGAAGGTGGAGTCGATGCGAATGGTTACTAGGGCTGGGCTGTGCTCAGGGAGCGCAGAGGCGGCACCGTGCCGGGCTCGGCATCGGGGGGCTTGTGGTGCGGGGGCACCCACAGAGAGAGCCCTGGCAGCCACACCATTCGAGAAGGAGATAAATGTTGCTTAAAATTTAACTGAGCCGGGGTTCCACGCGTTTCAAGATGCTCCATGTGGAGACCGCAGCCAAAGGTAGTGCCTTAGTCAGCTCACTATTGGCATCTTGTAAAGGATAACGAGTAGTCACTTAGCTTGCCCCAATTTGTGCTAAAAAAACTAGCAAGAAATTGCCCTTTGCTACTGGGGAGAGCGTCAGGAGTTCCCAGCCTCTCCTTCCTTCTCAAATAAATGAGAATTTAGGATGTCACAGCTCCCCCAGCTCTTGAAACTGCCTGCTTGGCTTTCTTTGCTCCTTTGATGGGCTCCCCCTTCCCATCTCCACTCAAGGCAATTGCATACTGGCCGCTGGGAAGTAGATCTGTGTTTCCTCCTTTGAATAAGTCATTCCTATATATCCTACACTTGTAAAAGTTACAAAACTCAGGGATACCTGGCTTTCTATGATTTCTGTGCTGGTTGCAAGGGCTTCTGGAAGGATAATCAAGAAACAAATCACACTATAGAGGAGTACCACAACAAGTAAAGTAGCCGATCGAGTGTTGGCAAACTAAAACCACAACAGACATGTCACGTTTGTCTTTGCTGGAAATGGAGGTTAAGCTGCACACGGTTTAGCGACCTTCTTCAAGCAGTGTGGTCTGCGGTTTTTGCATCAGTTTGGGCTGAGTCTGCTGTAATCTCTCTGCAAACTCTTGAGTTGTGAAAGAAGTGTGACTGCGTTGTTACATGGCAAGGTTCTGCTTGGGGTTTCTGTGCAGTGTGCTCATGACCTAATTTATTTTATTAATTGTTAGTGGAATGTCAGTAGCCTGGCATCCCGTTTTCTAGTTGGCCATTTATTTGTAAAAGCAGATGTAATCAGTGTGGCCACACGAAGACAGGATCGTTGTGTAATGACTGCCAGTAATTTGATGCAAGGCAGCACAGTACCATATTACCCAGTGCTTTTGTTCTTCCCCAGCAGGTTCCACCGAACGGATTTTGTAATAGTAATTTCCTGCAATGGTTTTAACATCTTGGGTTGTGAAGCCTTTTGTCTTGTATTACCTCTGCCACCTCTTGATTTCAGATTTTGAAGGAGCGTTGCAGCTCCGGGACAGAAGGAAGGTGATACTGTGTTATGGTTTGAGCTGTTTGTCTTGTGAATCTCAGCTCTAAATGAGAGAATGTGATGATGGTTGGCAGCTAAGGCAGAGTCCTGGGAGGAAGGGACTGGTATGTGTATGGGAAGCATTGTTTGGCTACAGTTCTGGAATGCTCTGGTAGGTACCATGCCTTGATTTACACATCCAGGATAAAGGAAGCTGCCAAATGACTTAGAAATAATTTTGCTCTCTGTTAATACCTCCTGGGAATGGCTGGACTAAATGCTGCTGTGGAGACTATTAAACTATGGGTTTTTTTAATATGGTCTATCAGAGAAGACAGTAGTGCCTCTCCTTGGTAAGGGACTGTTCTGTGTTCTTGTGAATGTAGCAGGCTAGTTAAATTTTTTTGTATCTATCCATCGACACTTCACTATGCTTCCACTGCACTGATTTTCAGTGGTTTTTTATTTCGTGTTCTACTTTTTTGGGTCTTCCCAAGGTTACATTGCATAAATAAACCTGTATCTGCAAAGCAGAGTCCTACTTTGCTGTTCTGTGACTTCTGAGGGATTTTGCTGGTTGTTTTGAAGCAAAAGTAAATCAAGCATGAATAAATCATGGCATATTAGGTTTTTGTTTGTTTTTTATAATGCAAAATTGAACAAATTGTCAACCTGTCCTTCTATAAATCCCAGGAGACAGGTGGCCTTTCTGGTGTTTCATAGAAACCGGGATTAAACCTCAGCAGAACTTCACTGAGCCTTGAATCAAAGGGAGCTGGGAAGAAGCTGTCTCAAAACAGCATGGAAGGGACTGCCAGGAAGAATTATTTCCAAAATGAAATTTTGTCTGACTATGCTTTTCATGCTCTACAAAACACCTTTTCTGTTGCATTTTTCTAAGGAAGAGCAGTCCTCATTCACTGGTTGTGTGTCTACAGCACTGACGGGGTTTTGATTATACGAACAGATGAGAGATGGTGCCAGCTGTACCCATTTCACTGTTGCTGAGCTACCTGTGTGACAAGTAACACAAAACCATAATGTTACTTGTTGCTGCAAAGAACCTTGGAAATGCTGAAAGGATTTAGAAACTGCGTATTAGTGTTGTCTAAGAAACTTTTCTATGTGTTTCTACAAAAGCAATCCTGGTGGTTTTAAACAAGCGAAACCAGTTAGATCGGTGGTTTCTGACTATTTTTTTTTCTTTCTGTTAAATAACTTTCTGCTGAAAAGTGCAGTAGGCTTAGGGTTGTAATACAGTGTGTAATTTGAATGTTCCCATGTTTTCTAGCCTTGTCTCATTTGACCTAATTAGCATGGGCATCTGAACAGTTTTGCATGAAGTTTCCACATCATCCTTGATAGAATTGGTGAATGGAGAATGGGAGAGAACTGAGGATTTTCTACACTGTTTTGTCTATCATTTTTTTCCCTCCATATTCCTTCTCGATGATGCAGCTGTAACCAGACTGAGCAGTGAAACAGCTGCTTGCACAGTCCCTGCCAAAGCTGCTGCTTGTCTGCAGTTTGCACTGCAGCTGCCTCCTGCCCTTCCCACTTCTCTCCCTCTGTGTCTTCCTTAGCTCTGCCAGCTGTCCTTTTTCCAAAAGTTCAAGTTTTCTTAGCACAACACAAGGCAACAACTCAAATTGCTCTGTTAGCTGGATTAAACTGGAGAAGATCTTGTTGCTGCCTCTGCTGTTCTGATTTTGTGGGCAGCAGTGAGAGCGTTTCATGACCCACAGAGACTCACCAGGCTCTGTGTTAGACAAGTTAGTTTTATACAGCCGCACGTACAACGGCACATTCCTCATCTCCTTCAATTAAAAGGCCTTCTTGGTTTTTGAGGGAGGCTGACTGCCCTTCTCTGCACAAATCATGATGTGATTTTAGTTCCTCTTGGGGGTAGGTAACCAAAATTACATACAGGATACTTGGTGAAACTTCATCTGTGTCTTGATTTCTCCAGCACTTCTGCCACCTTTTTTCCAGCTTCAGTACCACTAATCATAAGGATCACTGGATTTACGGGTATCATAATACCTCTTATCTAAACGCTGCCTAGCTTTGGTTATTGTGGGAATTGGGGTTTTGTTTGTTTTCTATCACTGAATTGTCTTCCTCCCATCTGTCAGAGAAAGAATAAGAATGATCCCTTCTTTCTGGGACAGCATCTCCCAAGGTGCTCCACAGGGGAAGGAGGCCGTGTACTCCAACGTCTAGACTGGCTTGTCGGCCAGGATTCCTGGGATTTAATTTCATAATGGGGGAAAACAGAGCAATATTATTCATGTCCTACCACTGTCTGTTGTCTTCAATTTCTTTTTGCTTCAAAATTGAGGTAATTTGTCTCTACTGAACGTAAGTATTTTATATGACTTGAGTAATTTTAGACTTAATTCAGTTTAAGATTTAGCGAATCAAAATCACATCACTTTAGAATGTTACCGTTACCTGAATTGCAGCAGCTATAAGGTAGTGTGTTAGTGCTCTGACCTCCCATCCTTTCTTGCTTTTGTAAGTTTGAGGAACAGCTAGGAGGGGATCCTCAGTCCTTTGCCTCAGGGCCAGCACTGATGACCAGAACACTGACTTTCAGGTCTGGAACACTACACTCTTGAGAATAGCAGACATCATCAATATTTCTAAATTTTTAACTTGAACAGGAAAATTGCTGACTGGCTCTCAGCAAATGGTGGTGAGCTGTAAACATGTGTGGGGTTTGTTTGGTTTTTTTATTCAGACAGCTACTTCTTCATAAAAAGTGTCAAGCAGCTGTTTACAAGGAATGATAGATGATGTTATGAATGAGGCACTTCCTTTAGTTTCCTTAGAGTCAGTCACTTGCTGTGATGATCACTTAGGCTCTTAATGTTGTCAAAATATTAGCTTGTATGGAGGCTGGAAGACTTAATTGCCAAGATGAAAAAGAGAGCATGTTATTGAAGTTCTGAATGGCCGTGGCAGTGTTTTGTTCTGGAGAGGAAAGACTCTGTGTGTATGTGGCATTCACCCAGGACTAAACTAACCTCAAGTAGTGGGATGTTATTGTTGAATTACTGTTGATTTGGCGAGTAAATCTGGTAATGGCTCTTCTTTTTTAGTTTGTGGAGTTGAAATGTAGTGACCTTCATGACTTTGTGATCTTCAGATTTCCAGAGCTTAGTATCTTGATTCAAGTGCTACTAGAATTCATTTATTTTTCATTTATAATCTGAGAACAGAAAAGGCCTATGGCTGAACATGAATCCAAGCCAGTATTTTCTGCAAATGAAACATGGCCACAGCTGGTGCTTTCCATAGCAGATGATGATTTGCTTGAAGACTCAGATTGTGAGATGCTAATTAAGACCAGTGGAGGATTTGGGCAGAGGTGTCTATAAAGATTTGCATGACTGAGGTGTATGACAGAAACAAGATGCTCCTGAATTGGTGACTTGGGGGAAGAATAAAATCTATTTCAGATACCTGCCACCAAGTCTCATCAAACGAAAGGTGAAGTATGTCAGTCTATTGCTCTCTGAATATTTCTGAAGGTTATATTACACATGTAAATTTTAAACATGTTGCAGAAACTTCTCTTTACCTAAGGAACAGTAATTGGCTTGCTCTCAAGTTCCCATAAACATATTTGATATCACAATACTGGACACTCTCTCATATATGTGATTCTCTTATCTATGGCTTTGTGCCTGAGTAATGCCATTGGGTTTCTGTAGTGTCATTTCTAGTTTCTTCCCCTACAATATCAAATGTGTACTTAGTGTGTATCAAATATATAAATTGAAGTGTGCACTCAACTTCTTTTTTTAAAGGCCAGAGCTCAGAGCATCTCCAAGACTTTTATTTGCTATGAGCATGAGATATGGATGAAAAGCATTCCTTAAGATTAGCTATGTTTGACTTTTGTGTTATTGCTTAGTTCATTTATAGCATAAAAAATTCACCCCAACAGCACTGATTTTTTCTTAAGACTCATGGGTTTTATGCTGGTGTTTACAATGGCTTACCCAGAACATGCAAAATGTACACCATTAGCCTTTTTTACCTTGAGACACAGAATAGATGGGGAAGGTATGTGTGCAGCTGCAGTTAAAGCGTGAGGATAAATGTAGCATATGTGTCAGATGGAAAAACCTTATGATTTGGGAGCTGTGAACTCTAATTTAGCAGTCAGCGTCAGTTCTGTGTGAAAGCAGCGTTTCTGCTCGCTGTAGCAATGGTGAGGTGTGAGTAACCAGGGAGTGGTGAAGCGAGCGTCAGTCAGAGACCCAAATAAGCATGAGTTCCCTACAAGTGTAGGCTAGAGATGCTATATCTTACCTACATTGTCATGTGAATGAATAACACATGATGCCTTTCAACATCCTTGTACAGCATTTCAACTTCAGTCTTTTCCCTCTTGTTTGTCCACGTTAATTTTTATAACCCCAGGAGATTGTGTCTGAAGTTCTGTGTCGGCTTCAGATCTCAGTGCTAATAGTGACTTCTTTGAAGGGCGTTAAACATGAGTACCAGTCATGGAGGATTAATTTGGGAACCAAAATATCCTAATGAACTAGAAAAATATCTTGGTAATTTGTCAAATCTGGCATAATGAAGCTAAGTTTTCAGGAGAAAAAGGTATTTATTGCTATAAACTATATAAAGACCCCATGATCCATAATATCTTCAAGCTAATTTGTAGTTTTGAAAGAAGTAAGATCTTTCTCTTACATATCTTTTAAAGGAAGAATACTTATCTTGCTTAAAGCACCACAGACAAATATTCCAGGCATATTTGATCTCACTTTAACCTGCCTGGCCTGGTGCAGCCACCAGCTCTGTCCCCACACAGGACAGAGAGCTGGCAGCAACGCTATGACCCACAGCAGGAACGAGTATGGTCACCTCAGGTCACTTCCTGCTTTTTCTCCAGTACTGATGCATGAAGAGGTGTAGATTTAGTAAGAGGCATGGACACTTTCAGAATCTCCCAAAGGAAAATCAATTCTGCTCCCAGACATGTGACTTAAATTTTTATTACAGAAGAATTTTTTGTTCTTTTGGCCAGTCCACTTCCTCCAGCACCAGAGTCCATGAGCAGAAATCACTGAACTACAGCAGTCATCAACTGTTAGCACAGAATGAAGAACGAATGCATCATAAATTAACTAAAATGCCATGAAACCAAAGGTAGTCAGTGTAAGAGGAACATGCTTCTCAATATACTCTGGAGTACCTTCCAGCACTTAAAGGGGGTTTATGAAAAACAGGGAGAGTGACTTTTCACAGGCAGGTGGTCATAGGGCAAATGGGAACAGTTCCAATGAAAAGAGGGGAGGTTTAGATGAGGTGTTAGGAAGAAGTTCTTTGCTGTGAGGGTGGTGAGACCCTGGCACAGGTTGCCCAGAGAAGCTGCAGATGCCCCATCCCTGGAGGTGTTCAAGGCCAGGCTGGAGAGGGCTCTGTGAGCAACCTGGTCTAGTGGAAGGTTGGAACTATATAATCTTTAAGGTCCTTTCCAACCCAAACCATTCTATGATTCTATGGTACATATTTGCCTTTTCTTTTTCGTATCTTTTTCAAGAAGTGTGGACGAGTTCATAAATAATGGCTTTTCCTAAAGGTACCTACATAGCATTCTTAACTGTGGGTCTTTTTTTTTTGTCCCTTCTCTCACCTTCCCCAGGTAAGATCATAGGTAATATTATAATTTAATCGAAGTGTTATGTACTAGCATTCCCTAATGTCTCATTTTCTTTTCTGTGTGTGTTTTTAAACAGGAAGATGAACAGAACTGAATTTTAGGACCTAACTCCTGATGGGCTGGATTTTATCTTGGCAGGAGTTTTTGAAGATTGATGCAGTGAGAGAAGAAACAGCCAATGGCTTCAGAATCCATGGTCCCTGAGCAGGCAAAACAGCATCTGATCAAGGGAAAAAGGCGGCAGCAGCAGCAGCAGGCTCGGTCTTCCAACAGTGATGGGGATGAGGATGTCTTTGTATTTGAGGCAAATGAGGCTTGGAGGGATTTTCACAGCTCTCTTCTTCACTTCTTTGAAGCTGGAGAGCTCTGTGATGTTACACTGAAGGTGATACTTGTCACACATCCATTGCATGTAACAGTCTGAAGATTAGGCTGCAAATACGTGTGTTGGGAGGTGGCTGTGAATATTGACAGGGATATGGAAGCCACAGAATACCTCTTGGATCTGAGGCATCTCTAGAGATGCTTGTATTTTTTTCATTATTTAGGAAGTTTACAGCTGAAATTTAAACACTTAAGATATTGACAATCTGAGAGAGGAAGTACCTGACTTTGGCCTCATCCAACTTGCCTTCTAAGCAATTTCCCACACTTGGTCAGTAAATACTGTGTGATTCCAGCTCCTTTTAGCCTCTTTGTTCTCAATACACTTTCATCCCTAATTTTACCTCAATTTCTGCATTTTGTGTTGTTTTGCTAGATTCTTCTCAGCAACCAGGATTTCTGGAACAAATCTAACTTCCAGCATTCTTCAAAGAAAGAAAGAAAAAACTCCCAGACAGTTGTGTTCTACTGCTGATCAAAGAGTAAAGGAAGAGAAGGAGGAAGCAAATTTTATGATCCTTGCATAGCATTGCTGTAGTGCATTATTTGTAACTCAGCTGTATATTACTTGTATCCTGATCACAATAAATTTGTATCTAGCATGCAGAGAAGTGGGTGCCAGCACCTCTAAATACAAAGTATTGCTTAGCTAAACAACCTACTAGTGCAAGATAGTTATTTAAGGAATAATGATGAAGCACAATTCCTAAACCAAGAACAAATGACAGATGCCTCTAGGAGAAGTTGTTAGCCTGCCACTTTGACTGTTAGATATGAACAGGGAAAATCCTTGATAGATATATGTCCCTGGTGTTACAAACTCCTCATCCCTTTTCTTGTTGGCCTCATTCTTACCTTCCTTCCTTTCCACCTACCCTTGCAAAACAAAAGGCAAAAAGTCTTATTTTATAAACATAGTTAAATGTATACTCCTGCAGTTTAAGTTTCCCTAAGTTAGGCTTATATTAATGTTCATTTGTATGATCTGTGTGGAACCGCTTTGGTAATTTAAGAATGTTAGATGACATGACTTGGCTTCCAGTGAAGGCTAGAGCAACCCATGGAAATCTTATTGTATGGCTTCCTAAATCAGGGATTTTCAAGTAACTGGTAACTGTGTACTTGAATTAGCATTTTCATGGGGGCTTGGTTTTTCTTCCTGTGGTGCTCAGATCTCGCTCAGGTTTTAAGAATAATCAGATTTCTACTGAGCTTTCTGCTTTTATGCATGACCTGTAATAGTGAGCAATTCTGGCATTGCTGTTGTCAGACCAATTATTGTTTTAACTGCTGGCTCTTAAAATATGATAGTAACTGGAGGGGAACTCTGATTTCAAAATACTAAGAATATGCTAGATAACTGGTGGAAGGTCCCTGCCTATGGTGGGGGTGGAACAAGGTGACCTTTAAGGTTCTTTCCAAGCCAAACCAATCTGTGATTTAAAATGAAGCAGATTTGGGTAACATAGTAGAGCCACTTAATTCAAAAGGAAGGTTTAATTAGAGAGTGGGATGATGGGCAGAATAAAAGTGTCTGAAGGTAAGAATGGCCTGGGAGCTTTATGTAGCAGACCACTGGTAGCATTTTTTTGTATCAGTACTGTAGTTATTTGGAGTACTGATAACTGATAAACCATGGGAGCACACAGGGAGACTCCCTCTGGAATTAATTTAAAATTCTGGAATTTCACCTACTCTGCTGCTGCTGTCATATGAACAGTCTTAGAAGGCTGTTAGAAGGCGGAGAGTGGCAGATGAATACCATCTGCTTTTCTCCTGTTGGTTTGCTTTTTGTTCATTTGGTAGGTCTGAATTGTTCCTTCTGGAATGACCTCATGTAATCACACTGTACCATCCATCTTTTCCCCTTTTTTAATCTGCATACTTTTGCTTGTGTGTTTGCTTTCTGTACTCAACTCACTGCTCACCAGGTAGGTTACACTTGTGTTGATCATACTTTTTAAAAAGGTAGAGCAATTGTGTATTGAATCAGAGCTAGAAAAAGCTCCAAAATATCCTTTATAATTTAGTATCTTTTTTATTTTTTTAAGTGCACAACAGCTCTCTGTAACAGCTTCATCTGAAAATGAGCATGTAATTTGAGTCAGTCATGGAAACTGGTTGCTTAAGTAAGCCATCCCTTTATGTTAATGCAGACTGCAGAGTGACAAAGGCTGTTAAGAAAGCACTCCTGGAACACAAATCAGCAGTAGATTGTTCATTTACCTTCAATATTTAGATTCTTTTTTAATGTAGTGGAGTTCTAGAATTTTGTACATGAAAAGCTTATTTTACATTTTCTGATCAGAATTTTGAGACATACCTTCTCTTTATGGGGAATACACTGTCTTTTGTGGCTAAACATTCTAAAAATATTGAAGCGATTGGTAACTTTTAATAACCCCGGAAATAGCTGTTATTCCTATGTTTTTACATAAATTTGCTTCTATAAACATAAATTCCTCGACAGTAGTAAAAGTCCAGAAGTCTAAATTAAGTAGTCTAAAAATGTCGCTTTCTAATTGTCCCCCCCTTAAAGTCTCTGAGTACATATAAAACAAGTGTCTCCTGTCTACAAGGTGCATCTAGAGTATTTCTAAGGATGCTTCATAAGCCTTTTAAAGAAAGTCAGGTGCAGTGCATCAATGCTATTGCTTCCTTGTGTTACGGCTTTGCTCTCCTGATGGCCACGTTACAACTTAGAATTCCTTGGGGTACTGGATATAATGTCAGAAGTACAAATCAAATGGGGTTAATTTGTGTGGACAAAATGCAGGCAAAACACATTGAGTCTAGAATTCTTATTTCAGCTTCACTGTTTCTCCTTTCACAGCCAAAACTGACATTCCAGTAAAACATCAGGGTTTTTTTTGTTCTTTTCTTTTCAGGTTGGTTCAAAGCTAATCTCCTGCCACAAACTGGTGCTAGCTTGTGTTATCCCGTACTTCCGAGCCATGTTTCTTTCGGAAATGGCTGAAGCCAAGCAGAAGCTGATCGAGATCAGGGACTTTGACGGCGATGCCATCGAGGACCTGGTGAAGTTTGCGTACTCCTCGCGGCTCACGCTGACGGTGGATAACGTCCAGCCTCTCCTGTACGCTGCCTGCATCCTGCAAGTGGAACTGGTGGCAAAGGCCTGCTGTGAATACATGAAGCTGCACTTCCACCCCTCCAACTGCCTGGCAGTCAGGGCGTTCGCCGAGAGCCACAACCGCATCGACCTGATGGACATGGCTGATCAGTTTGCTTGTGAACATTTTACAGAAGTGATGGAGTGCGAGGACTTTGTCAGTGTGTCACCGCAGCACCTCCATAAACTCCTGTCCTCCAGTGACCTGAATATTGAAAATGAAAAGCAAGTTTACAATGCTGCTATCAAGTGGCTGCTGGCCAATCCACAGCATCATGCTACGTGGCTGGATGAGATCCTTGCACAGGTAGGGCACACCGAGGCACCTAGTGCTTGTCTCATCACTGGTTTAGTTGTGTAATCAGCTCTTTGTATTTGGGTTGATCTCAAGCTGAAAAATGCTCTGGTGCCTCATCCAGTGTTCACGGTTGGGAGTCGACAGTGGAAGCAAGTTAGAGTTCTTAAATATCAGGAGAAGTTATATTCTCCTGTTTCTGTTGAGAGAAGAGTACTCACTTTCTACTCATGGCTGGGAGGTGGGGGACCAACAAAAAGCTACATCTGTGCTTGAGCAGAAACGTTTTATATTGACGCAAAACAGAGGGAATATAAAGCCATCACTTCACTTGGCTTGCCACTCCTACAGCCTGGTATGCTCAGTGCCCTTGCTGTTACATATTTGTACTTGAGAGAGGAGGAAGAGCTGTTGAGTTTTCTTACAAGGCTAGGAAAGGAAACTAACAGAGATGTGTCACATCAAGTTGTGCTACTTCTAGAATATTTCATGTATTTCATTAACAAAAGACCAAGATGTGTTAGCCCTAGTAGGCTGTGAAACATGATAGACTTCTTAATGCTCACTAGAATACCACTGTAGGAGCCAAAAGGAGTTGGCAGTTTAATTGTCTAGACTTGATGCAAGCTCGCTGCTTCTGAAAGAAAACACAGGTATCAAAACGTGATTCTGCTGAACTTACTTGAACACCCATCAGACTTCCTTCTGTCAAAGCATTAATTGTTCACTTATTCAAGCTCCATGTGTGCTGGGTATGGGGGTTTAAATACAGTATTTGAGACAGGTGTGGAGAGCCTGTACTGGGAAGGATTTGCATGCCATGTGCCGCAAAACATTCCATGTGTCTTGGCAGGTATGATTGGCTGTGCAGTTTTAGTTGTCACTGAACTCCAACTTGGTTATTTTGCATTTGGCTGAATTGGTAATATTGGCATTATGTGAATAAGGAGAGGTTCACTAAGATGCTGCTGTCATTGTCTTCATGAATCATTTTTCACATTTCCTAGGAAAAGATTGCAGTGGTTTATTAGCTGTCTTCCAAAACCTTCCGTTTCATCTAGACTAGCATGAGGTTTTTGGTACAAAAACCCCTTCTTTATTACACTGTACTTAAACTTACAGGCAATATAATTAGAGATTTTTTAAAAAAAATTTATATTTATTGCCCAGTTGTGCTAGCAGATTAAATTAACAGTTTTATTCTATTGATGGAAATCAGAGTCTAGATTCAAGCAATGAAAAAGTAAACCCCTTCCTATAAATATGGATTATTTGACAGAGCATATGGAGTCATCAGTTGACTTGGACATTACTGCTAGCAGAAAACATGCCTGGGCTTCTAGACAGAGATTATCCGTGTCATAATCAGCCTTATGGGTTTTACTGCTACCATGGGGTTCTGAGTCTGTCAGCCTGGAGTTCTTATCACATCACTAACCTCAGGAGCCTGTCAGCAGGGCTGCAGTGGTGCTTTAAAGTAGCCTCAAATAAGCTGGGCCAAAATAAAGGCAGAAGTGGGACTGAAAGCGAGGAGGTAAGGAAGAATAGGTAGAGACGTGTTTGCTTCAGGACAGGGATGCTTGTCAGTGCTGTAACAGCCCCATCCTGCTGCTCCAAGAAGCACTGGAGTTACTGGACTTCACCATTGCTGTTAAGCCAACTGAGAGGTGCTTGACAGTGTTGACTCCAAACCTTAGGAAGTCAGGTGGAGATTTGCTTCAGTTCCTCCCACTAGCATTTGTCCCACCTTTGCCTCTGATTTGTATTTCATATTTTGCACTGTTTGTCTTACAAAGAAGAATGAAAGGTTTGCTGAAATAAATGGCAGGAAGGATTTAGGGAAGGAAACAAGTAACTCTCAACTTTTTTTTTTTTTTAAATCTTGAAGTCAGTCAAGTCTGCCTTAGAGAAAGGTGTTACTGCACTAGCAATACCTCCTTCATAGACACTTAGTTCATGGTGACAGTGTTTGCTTTTTGACTTGCCACCCAAAGAAAAAGAACCATTCTAGCACAAGCCCTCTTACACTGGCATAGCAGTGAGCTGAAAATTCATACTGAACAGCAAACTAACCTGATAAAGCCATGGGTGCTGCCTGCATCATGCTGGGCAGGTGCAGGTGCAGCACAGGCAGCAGCTCATCTTCCTCAGCATGGCCTGGGCCGAGGGACACTTCTCCACTGTGGCTGAAATGCAAATGATTGTAGCAAACATTATCACTAAAAAGAACTGTTCATATCGCTGGGGTCCGGAACCACTCTGAGAGCCGCTCTCTTTATGGAAGAGCATGGGGCTGCCAGCTGTCTATGGGGCTGCCAGCTGTCTATGGGGCTGCCAGCTGTCTATGGAGCTGCCAGCTGTCTATGGGGCTGCCCTCTGTCTATGGGGCTGCCAGCTGTCTATGGGGCTGCCCGCTGTCTATGGGGCTGCCCTCTGTCTATGGGGCTGCCAGCTGTCTATGGGGCTGCCAGCTGTCTCCGGAGCTGCCAGCTGGTGCATGTGCAGCGCTGCATGGTGACACTCAGCAGTTCAGCCAGTTCTCCAACTGTGTTCATTTCTGTGTCAGGTACGGCTGCCTCTGTTGCCCATTTGTTTCCTTATGGGTGTTGTGGCAAAGGAAGAGATTGTCAAGCAGAATCTAAAATGTAGGGATTTGCTGGATGAAGCAAGAAACTACCACCTTCACCTGAGCAGCAGGGCAGTGCCTGACTTTGAGTACTCCATTCGCACAACACCAAGGAAGCAGACTGCTGGTAATTAAATGTGTGTCTGGTTACCCGGTAGGGAGTGGTGTGGAGAAAAGGCAGTACCCCTGTGCAGGTGTCTTGATAGCAAGCAGGTATAGCTTGATATTGAGGGTTCTTCATGACTTAATGCAAAATTGGGAAAGCCATCATGTAACTCTCTGGTATTTAGGTAATGTGCTTCATTTTCCTAGCAGAACTTTACCAGTCATTTTCTTTCTTTAAAGCATTAATAATTTATCCTGATTGGCTCTATCTGTATTAAAGCCAGAACTATTAATTATGTTATGACCAGGCAATCTGTTCAAAGCTGTACTGAAAACAGTGGACAGTTATCTTTTGGTGTTGAAGGCTGAGCTAACTTTTAAAGTCTTTGACTTACCTATACCAAAAGTGAGTGATGAATATTAGACTGCAAATCATAATTTCTCCATCGTTATATTTAACAAACAATAGATTTACCTCCTTAAGCCAAATCACAAAAAGCGTATTTAAAATATGCATTGTTTTTACAAGAGCATAGATAGCTAATTGCCATAGCAGTATGTCAAGCCAGTGCCAAAATCCAGTATCCAGTTATGAAGGGCAATGACTGTGTTCCTTGAAGTGAAATACAGCTTCCCCCAAGCTATGTAATTTTCAGTTTGCTCTGCTATACAGCTGTTTTTCCCCATCCTCCTGCTAGTTCTCTGGAAACCTGTTTTGTGTTCTCCAGGTGTGCTGTTCTGTGTCGGTGGCAGAGGTGGATCAGGTGACCCCTTCCGCAGCATTGAGTGTTACTCTATCAGTAAGAACAACTGGTTCTTCGGCCCTGAAATGAACAGCAGGAGGAGGCACGTGGGTGTGATCTCCGTGGGAGGTCAGTAACCCTATTCAAGCAACCCCAGGCAAAAGGCACTTGTTTGCTCCTTTTGCTGAATTGGTACTTTTACTAGCTGTACAACCAGTAAACTAATTGCTTAATTGTTGGATAGTCTTCAATTTAGTAAAGCTCAGCCAGTTGAAGGAGTGTTTGGTCCTGAGCCAGTCTGAGACTGTGTTTATGGAAAAGACATTACTGGGAACTGACAGAGTTGGGCTGTTCAGACTTGGGGAGGGGGAAGGCTCCATGCAGACCTTATTGTGGTCTTTCAGTACTTAAAGGGAGCTTACCAGAAAGATGAGGACAGGCTTTTTAGTAGGGCTTGTTGTAAAAGGACAAAAGGTAATGGTTTTAAACTAAAAGAGGGTAGATTTAGACTAGATATCAAGCAGAAGTTTTTTACAGTGAGATTGGTGAAAACCTGGAACAGTTTGCCCAGAGAGGTGGTAAATGTCCCATCTCTGGAGGTGTTTAAGGTCAGACTGGATGGTGCTCTGTGCAACCTGAAAATGAAAATTGCAGAGGGGCTGGACTAGGTGGCCTTTAAAGGTTCCTCCCAGCCCAGCTGAACTATATATATAGCCTCTTGCCTTAAACAGGTGATTTACGTTTTTAAAATCCATTTATAAAGAAACAGCCTTACCCAGCAGTCACCCAGAATTTCCTAGTGCTCATACTGGCTCCCTTCCTACTTAAATCCATACTGGAAAGTTACCAAGACCGTGACTCTTCCAAGAGCAGACCTAGCTTTATTTTTGGGTCTCCATCTTACGAAAACAGGTCTGTGCAGTCCAGAGCAGCTTAGCACCAGTAATGCAGCGTTCCCTTGTACATGGTGTCCCCTCTGTTGCTGCAGCAGAACAGAGATAATTTTTCTCCATAGAAAATCTGGAGAGAATGGCACATATGCCCAAACTGATTTGACCTGCAGTACTAAATTATGGGAAGATTTTTTGTCTACTTAATCTCAAGCTTTGTGTTAAAGTCCACATTAGAACAGATTCCTGGTTGAGTACAGCATATAAAACTCTGATATTGAAAGCATTTAAAAACTTTAACCTTTATTTGACCTCTTTGTCTCCACATAGGCAGGGAGATTATATAAATGAAAACTGAAATGTTGCCAAGCAATCTCTGTATCAAAAGATGTCTGTGTGTTCAGGTAAAGTCTACGCAGTAGGTGGACATGATGGAAATGAACACTTAGGAAGCATGGAAGTATTTGATCCTCTCACAAACAAGTGGATGATGAAGGCATCAATGAACACAAAGAGGTATATGTGTCCCACGCTCCAAGTCCTAGTCTGGGATGTGCCATTTCTTGCTGATGCGGAAAAACATCCTGTCTGTCCTGCCTTTTTTCGGGGGCGGGGGGGGGGGGGTTTAAAATGTTCTTTTTCTGGAATTTTTTTTTTTCCCTATTTTGGAGCTTTATGCTATAATGTATTACCCGTTGTTTCTTTTTTTGGAGAAGCTGGCTGCTGGAGCAGGGACATCTACTACTCCAGCAGTGCTTGCATTCTGGTATCTAGGGCCTTTCTCCTATGCCCAGTAAACAATTTGGAACTGATGAATTGGTTCTGTGGGTTTTTTTCTCTTTTTAAGAATGAGCAAAATAACTGCCAGCATAACATGAAAAGTGGAATACTTCATAGTGAAAATTTTAAAAGTGAAATACTACACCAGGAAACAAATAGCTGCCTATGTTTTTCACACAAAAGACCAGAAGCATGCAATCTGAAAGTTAGATTGAGGACTTTTCTTGCCTTGACATTTAAGATTCTTTTAAGGACTTACTGGACTTACAGATCTGTAATTTTTTGCTTCTGGTGATATTTAAATCAATGTCTCTAATTCTGCATTCTGTTTTGTTATTTGTTGTTTTTAAAAGCATCGTGCACAAGTAGTAGTGAAATATTAAGTATGGCTAAGTCCTAAAGCTATTTGTAGCTGTGACCTAATTAAAGTAGAAGACCCAGACTCCTGGAAGTGGCTTGCTCTACTTCCTCCCTCTTGCCACCACCCCAGGGCATAATCTCAGCAATAATCAGACCTAGATTTCTGTGACATCTGTTACTGAGTACCCAGGTAAATGAAAGGGCTGCTGTGCCTTGGCTACCTCCCAGCTCCACTCCTCCCATTCACGGAGGCGTTGGAATACTTAGTGGAGAAAAAAACTGCCACCATTAAGTGGTGTCTATGTTATCTGCTGAGGCAATTTAAAATAAGCTCAGGATATTGCCACAATGTTTGTTCTGTAGAAAGACTGTGCCTCCCTTGCTCCTGCCTTGATATCTCTGAGCCTGCCCTCTTTAATGAGACCAGAATACTGTCAGTGACATGGTAAATCACCTCTTTTGGTAGTTAGAGGAGAAACTTAATGCTGACATTCTAGACCATACTTTTAATTTTATAGTACTGATTGTACCCTCTTATTGGTAGGTTTAGTAGAAACAAATCTGACAACCATTTTAACACTCAATAAAAATATATCAGAATGGAAGAAATTGCAGTTAAATCTTACTAGAGTTCAACTATTTAATATCCAGCACAGGTTTGCCTTTTAATATGTATTAGTATCACCCCCAATCATTCTCAACCAATGAAGTTAAAACCAGCAGGTTTTGGTTCATCATCAGATTCAATAAAAGAAAAATAGGAGGCATAAAAGTTCAGTACTGAGATAGAGAAATCATATCTAAGACATTGTCATATATCCAAGTATGTGAGCAGAGGACTTGGCCCTAGAATTGACATTCAATCGAAATGACGCAAGTGTGCAGAGGGCCAGCCACATGATTTACTATAAATGTCACTTTTAAAATTTTTCGTTACTCTTTTCCCCCTAGCTTCAAGCACGTGCCATTCACATACCATTGCACTTGCTGTGTGGCTCCCTCTGGTTAAGGATTTGCACTGAGGTGCTGATGCTGTGTTTCCCTAGGAGAGGCATCGCCCTGGCGTCCCTGGGTGGCCCCATTTACGCCATTGGGGGGCTGGATGACAACACGTGCTTCAGCGACGTGGAGCGCTACGACATCGACTCGGATTGCTGGAGCACCGTGGCCTCCATGAACACTCCCCGGGGCGGCGTCGGCTCCGTAGCCCTGGTGGTGAGTCACTGCTTCCTCCCGAGCTGCAGCCAGCTGGGCAGCCCACCTGCTTTTCAAAGCTGCTTTCACAAGGCAGAACACAAGGTCTCGAAGTAAATGCAGCTGGTGCGTCTAAGCACCTCTGGTCGTCAAAATCCTGTGCAAGAAGTGAGGATATTTAGGATAATACTCATATCAAATTGAACTGTTTCAACAGTATTTGAGGTACTGGGAGGAGTACCCTTTTAATGACACAGATAGTGCTTCCTGTCTCACTCAGCAGACTGGTTTGTCATGGTCACTATGTTTGAAGGTACCAAATGCATGCTGTACTTTAATCCCCTATGCTCTGAAAAATAACTGCAACAGCACATAACTGTTTCACTTCTTTCATTGGAAGAGATCGCATTCATGTTTGATAATTAAATCTGTTGCTGGAATTCTTAAATAAAAGTGTATATACCACATGTTCCTGTAGTTTTAACGTTGCTTGTGAAAAGCTGAGTAAAGGCAACTACATCACAAATAATCTTTGTACAACTGTTTTCCAGAACCATGTTTACGCTGTGGGTGGCAATGATGGTGTAGCATCTCTTTCCAGTGTGGAGAAATACGATCCCCACTTGGATAAGTGGATAGAAGTGAAAGAGATGGGTCAGCGAAGGGCTGGGAATGGTGTCAGCGAGCTCCATGGCTGCTTGTATGTTGTGGGTGAGTAGGGATGTGGCATTTTGTAGTGCTGCTGCTGCTGCCAAGTGCTGGCCTTTGGAAGAGGCTGTTGTTGCTAGAGAAACTGGGAACAGATAGAGCTGACCTGTACTTGGTGTTCTTGGGCAGGAGAAGAAAGCAAGCACAACCAGGGCACACTTAAACGAAGGTATGTTCAAAGGAAATGAAAAGCAGCTCCTAACTCACATTTCAGGAGGGCTAATCTGTTCAGGACAATATGTCTGTATTAGAAAATCCTCTCAAGACTCACTACTCTTGAGTTTCCTTTTAGGAGACAACTCTTAAGTTCACACGCTTTCAAAGCCCTCTAGTTGTGTTCTGAGTGTAGACAACAGTGGCTTTTTTTGCACTTATTCCACAGCTTCTTGTCTTGTGTGCTACCTTGTATTTACCTGCTTTCCTGAGAGAGGAAGATGCCAGGTAGGTGTGCCATAGTGATAGTTAAAAAGCTCTGACTTGTGTGTTACCATAAGTGCTTAAATAGTTTTCAAACAAAATGCTCCTCTGACAGCTTCCCCAGCAAGGGGAATGCATCACTGAGTCTTATATAAGGATTTTTTTTCCCTACTCAGATATTTGCCAGTGCTCTAATTTGAGAACACTGCTAGAGTGTGTTTTGCATAAAGTAGAATAAGCTTGAGTTTGAGACCATCCTTTTGCTGGTGTTAGGTTTCTTTCTCTTCCAAATGGGAAGCTGTTTCGTTATAAGTATGATGAATTCAGGGAGAGAAAAAGTAAAATTAGAATCCTTGCAACTTGAGTAGAAGAAAACTGTCGCCTCTGGGTGATGCTTGTGCAGTGAGGGGAGGGAGAGCTGTTAGGTTAATTTTTAGGAGCTTGTAAAGTTCTGGTAAAGAGAGAGCTGGACAGGACCCCCTGAACACTGAGAATGCCCTGAGAATGCTGGTCTTGGATATCCCCTGCACCAGAAGTGCCAAAAGCTGACCCTGTGACGGTTGTTTGCAGGTGGCTTTGATGACAACTCGCCCCTGAGCTCGGTGGAGCGGTTCGACCCACGCTGTAACAAATGGGAATATGTGGCAGAGCTTACAACTCCGAGGGGTGGTGTTGGCATAGCCACACTGATGGGGAAAATTTTTGCAGTTGGAGGTCATAATGGCAACGTGTACCTGAACACAGTGGAAGCATTTGATCCCATAGTGAACAGGTAATTTCAAATGTTTTGTTTGGCTTAATAAGACAAGGAAATCTGCCTGTATGAAAACACAGCAGCATAGAAACAGTGTGCAGGAGGAGTCTAGATGTTGTTTCCTGGTAATAATTGAATAATATCCACGACTGTCAATGCAGGAGTGCTGCTTATATCACTCGGGCCATCTTGTAAATATTTAAGCACCTCCTCCTCCTCTGCTCCTCTATCCCTTGTCCTCGCCCTTTCAATAACAATCTACGTTCTCCTACTTGTTTCAATCTGATTTTGCACTAAGTGGGGTGCATTTTTGTGCAGAGTGAACAGCTAGGCAGTGTAACAGAATTTCAGGCACAGAAAATACTTTTCAGGTTGCTCAGAAAAGGCAGGAACTTATTTTTCTTTTTTCCTGTAGGTGGGAACTCGTGGGCTCGGTGTCACACTGCAGGGCAGGGGCAGGCGTGGCCGTGTGCTCCTGTCTCAGCAGTCAGATCCGGGACGTGGGCCAAGGGTCCAGCAACGTTGTGGACTGCATGTGAGCTCTGCTGCCTCCTCCAAATTCCAAAGGAAAGCTACTAGGGAGGCACTGCGGAGCTTCTAAACACTGTGTTTTGTATGGTAGGTTAAGGAATAAATCCAATACCTTTTCTTTGTGAAAATGGTATCTTCTGCAGCTGTAAAGCTTTTGGTGGCTTTTTATCAATAGAGATACAGAAAAGCCTGTGAAAACATGGAATAAAAGTGTGACTCACAGGAACAAACCTGCCAAGAACTGCAATCATCCCATTTCTGGGAAGCTGTAATTTCAGAATCATTTGAGGCAGCTGTTGCAGGGACTCAGTATTGAACTGTAAATTGGACATGTGGTGAGGAGAGGAGCAGCAGCTTCTGCTGCTGAGCTTCCCCCAACAACCCTGCTGCGTGTTCTCTGGAGTCTCGAGTGCCATTTCATATAACTTATTTTCTGGAATGGAGTCTTAAACGTTTCCCAGTTGTACAAGAGCTTTTTAACCGAAAGTGTCTCCAGTTTTAGAAGGTAACGACGTCCCTGATGCACACGGAGATAACTGAGGCAGAGAAGTTCACTGCTCACCTCCCAAGGGAGTGCTGACAGCAGTGGAAATTGCAGGGATTCAGTCTGAAAACTGTCTTTCAAAGTACTTTCTTGAGCTAATAAACTTGTTAGAAAGCTGGAAAGATTCTTGACCACCTGAGTTTAGCCACTGGAATACTGGAATTCTCTAGTCTTCAATAAAATTTGTAGTTACTACCCCCCTCTCCAAAGGAGAGTTTCTGTTGAGAGGTTCTTCCTGAAGTAACCAGTGTAATTTGTCCTGCTTAGAGATGATAGTGTGTGAAAATGTAGGCTTCAGTGGTCTTTGAATCACCATTTTAATACAAAATGGAAATGCAAAATGAAATTTGTGGTATTCTGTAGAACTTTTTAAGTGCAACTCTAGAAGACACGGCTGATTTCAGTGTCCAGTAGCAACTCTAGTAACATTCTTGAGCTACTGGATCTTTTAAGGGAACAGACAGATAACCTCAAAACCTTAAATGAACCAAAGAAAGTTATCAAGAAAAATGATTGGGAATAAAGCAGTGCTTCTGTCAAAAATTGAGATAGCAGCATGACAGCCCTGCATACAAAGATGTCTTGTCACGCCATTACAAACCCTGACTCCCGAGTAAAGTTCTGCTGGAAAGACTGCAGATTCCTGTTCCTGCATCACCTTGAACAGACCAACAAGTGACAATCCTTTGTGACCAAAGTTTAACAGTTACCAGATTGTTCCAAATGCCCAGGGAGAGCAGCAAACTTCTCTGCATTCAGGACCAGGGAAGAGGCAGGACAGCAGGATCGGGGCACAGTTGTGTTTTTCTGCTGAGTTACCATCATTTAGCTTCCCTGCCCAAAATGGCTTTGCACTTTGGTAGCAGCCAGGGACAAAGTGAACGGTACTGTAAATAATGAAACACTGCAATAAAACATTTCTACTTCGAAGCACCTTGTTTATTGTATGTCTGAAGCTTGCTGGTGCTGGGAAGCATTACAACATTGAGTAGTTTTTGGTTTCTGCAGTGTATATTTCTCAACAGGCAGCTTCTGTTAGCAGAGAGAATCCTGCATTACAGCCATGGGCTATTCCACCTTGCTTCCCTCTTCGCAAAGATACGGTTACCCTTGTGGCTCTTCACCTGACTCTGAGAGGTGGAAAGGAGGGATAAAGGTTCCCTCTGGGAACAAATGCCGCCTCCTATTGATGTCCTGGCTAACAAAAACCCCAAGTTTTCTACCAAGTGACCCTGACTGTGAAACCAAATAGCCTGGCAATGCAGGTATCCAGCTGATCCATTTCTCCTCTTGGTGGGAAAGTGTGACACCCGTGGGTGCAGCCTGTGGGTGCCTCACAAGCCTGGACCACATTGACCACAGCACCTGCCAGGCACCAAAGGGGGAAGTGTTCAGCAGGGAAATTAGATTTCAGCAAAAGCTCTGGGATTCTCTGCCGTGTGGGAAGAGCTGGAAGTCACATGGTACTAGCTCTGAACAGGATCCTAAAACAGGCATCTCATTTGTATTTCAATGCACACCTCCACCCCAACACTCATGTTCAGGCCTCTGGAGGTGTATCCCTAGGGACTGGCAAGAAAACTGCAAAGCAGGTTCACAAGGAACGATGCTATTCCCAGAACAGTGGTGTCCCACATTTGTTAATCTTGGATGGCACTACAGCTAAATACATTTTGTACAGACCTGATTTTAGAAATGCTATTGCTGGAAAAGCGCTAATGACAACAAAGTATAAAAAGAAATAAAAATACAGGATTACTGTGGTGACAAACTGCAGTGACCTACCTGCACATGAAACTGTTGTGATTTAATGCCTGTCCTGGCAAGGGGACAGTGATGACAAAGGAATACCCCCCCCACTCCATGCTGAGGGACAGAGCAGCCCCCCAGTGGTAGGAGGCCCTGCTCCCTACACCTTATTATTCACGTTCAAAGGGGATTGTGGTCCATTTGGTTACACTTTCCTGGTTTCAAATACTTTTTAGTACTCCTTTTTCCCAACGGAATCTCATTCCTAATAGAGACGTGCTGGCAGCAAAACTCTTTGGATTCAACATCCTGCTAAAATACTCAGCTAAGAAAGTTTTAGAAGGCAAAGCATATGATACTTGCATATTTTAAAATATAAACCAAATACATGCATGCACTCCCATCAGAAAGACTGCAGACTTCCCTCCTGTTTGAACACCGGCTGGGAGAATGATTCCACTAGAAACGCCTGCCTTCAGAGGGGGATGCAGCCCTGTGGAAAACCGAGCCCACCCTGTCAGATAAACACCCTGTGTTTATCAGCACGACCAACAGGCATCAAACAGCGGCCTCGGGAGCCTGCACGGGAGAAGCAGGAGGAGGCAGCAATGATCCCACCCAGGAGGGATCCCCTGCCTGTCTCTGGGACCTTTCAGATGTGGTGGGATTTGGGGGCAGTTACTGCAGTGTCAGTGTTGATAATCCTTGTAGGGTTAACATAGTATGTCCAGAGGGCGGACTGAACACGTCAGAAACAATTTATTCATCAAAACCAAGGAAACTCTTGCCTGTGATCTGGTAAGACTTTTAGAGAAGTGGAAAGCAGGACTGGCAGCAGATTCTGAAACCAGCACGTGGGTGAGCAGCCTCTTTCTCACTGCATTCAAAGGTGAGCGGTAGTGATGCCGACAGTCCAGCAGTTCTAAGGGTGTCGAGGCACCAGATTTTATGAGATTTCATTTTAGTGCCATGAACTTTTGTGTGCAGTTACTTAAAATCACTGTGCCTTCCTATGCCCTGGCTGCAGGACCTCAGTTCTACGTCTTTACCTCCACTTGCAACAACATTTTCATTGTGGAGCGTTTCCATCTTTTCTAGGAGTTGAAAACAAACTGCATGAAACACACATCAAAAGGCAAAAAAATCTACAAACAGTCATCACTGAGGAATCGGGTCAGGCCCCACCAACCTGGGGAAACTCCTAAGTAAATAAAGATTTGTCAAAGGTAAAATCAAGTACTTGGTATGCAACACTGGCACAGTTTCCCAACTCCAGGCCAACCTAATTGCCCTGAACCAGGATGAGAAGCAGAAGCAGATGTGTGCACCTTGTTTGCTGTGTCTCTGCTGTGCCTGCTGGGACAGCCGCAGGATGCTCGGCATGATCCCGTGTGATGGGACCATGGCTCCCACATCAAATGACACCGAGATTCATTTTACAAACAAGTTGTCAACAGGTGAAAAAAATTCAGCCAGCTGGCCCATTCAAGCTTAATTAGAACAAATGCCTGGGAAATTCTTAACTCCAAATTGCTCCCACCCTTAAATGGGGTTTTCTGTCCTCATTTAGGCTGAAACTATTCTTGGAACTATTTTCAACATCACTGCAGTGCTGAGTTTTGCAAACCCAAGTACTCTGTTCCAGATGCTCCGCTTAAATTTTTTTGCTGGCTGCTTTTACCACATCTGTATTTGTTTTCTAAAGCTTTGCACGTTTTCTCAACTAGAATTGGTAGCAAATAAAGCACAGCCAGCCAGGAGATGAAACTTGTATTTGTAATTCCTCCTTGGCTCAGTCAGTGAGGTCGGCGTTGCTGCCACTTTGTGGCATTTTAATGCAACTATAGTCTAAACAGGCAACTGTGCAGCTCTGGCTGTTCTGGGAGAGGCAGCAGAGCCAATGAGAAACATTTGCTTGACAGGCAAGACTTAATAGAGGCCAAGAATTTCTTGTACATTATCTTCTCCTGCATGCATTTTACAGGAAAGAAAAAAAATAGGACAGTGCAAATCAGCACACTCAACTCAGGTGCTGGGAGAAAGCAATTGCAAATGCATGCATAGCTCTGTAAAGCCCATGGCCACAGGAACAGCCAGCACAGCCCTGCTGAAGTCATGGCAGAGCACTGCTCCCTCCAGCCCCTTGGCACATCAGGGTAAAAGTCACCCCTCTGCATGTCTATGGTGCTGATTCACACCCACTGGTAACTGGTTTTGAGCAGAAGGTCAGTTTCTGCCCGTAATTAAAGTTTTTCTCACTGATAGAAGGTCAAAGCTGGCAGAAAAAATGAACAGATAAAACAGAAAGACTAATTCTGTCATCTTTTTTGTGTCCTAGAATAGACCCAAGTGAAAACAATCAGCATCTTTCCTAACACTTTGCAGGCCCCTGACCTGGCTCGAGGTTGAAATACAATAGATTTTTTTAAATTTCCTATTATTTCATAGAATCATAGAAAGGCTTGGTTTGGAAGGGACCTTAGAGATGGTTTTGTTCCAATCCTCCTGCTATGGGCAGGGACAACTCCAGAAAGGAGGAGTTAAAAAAGCTTGATAGGTAAAATGGGGAGGGGGAACATGGACCTTCCTTCCACTCATTAGGGCAGCTTATCCCTGAAATGCACTAAGGCTTTTAATAAAGTGAACATGTAAAAGGCCAGTCCCTTGAAGGTGCAGGAAGACCCAGCAATGATCCCAGTGGTCCTGCACTGCCAGGAGGCAGAATGACTCCAGGCTTCTGTGTGGCATGAGCCCTTTCTACAGAAACTCCTTTTGGAAATGCAGGAATTTTACTGGTATTTATTTACTGTTCATTTTCTTGAGCCTCAAACCCACGAACAGGTTTTTTTCAAAGGGGCTACTGCTAAATGTGTGTAGACCTGTTCCCACATCATTAAATGATGTGGAAAAGAGAGAGAATTATTTCTTGTAATCATAGGTATTTTGGGGATACCATCCTTCTCTCCACACCCTCACAGGTCTGTCAGAGATAGGGGAAGGGATGTGACAGCAGCAGAGGGCCAAGGCAGGCCACCACTGGATGTGAGGATGGCAGGATGCTGCTGTCACACAACAGGAAATCTTTGGGTACACAAGGGTGTCAACTGAACACACTGGACTAGTATGGTGATAAATGAAGATTCCAGAGTCTCTCACTGATATCAAGCATCCATGTTTTATTGACCATCTTATGACCATTACTCATAACTTGCTCTCATACTGAAATACAGTGGATTGTGGGGGAATACGGGGGAATATGACTGTAGTAAGGAAGCCGCTCAGCTGTGTTTGAGGCACAATGAAACTACTTGGGCAAATAAAACTTTTGTTTAACAGTTCTTTGAACTTGCCTCTAGATATCTTGTACAAATAACATTGATCCAAAGCCTATCAAAGTCAACTGAAAGGTAACTGCAGAACTTGGAGGGTTTTGGGTTTTGGTTTTTTTCAGAGAAGCATAGTTCTCTGAAAAAATAACTCCTTGAGCCATAGAGCAAGAATAATTTCCAGGAAATCTTTGGGTAGAGAAGGGTATCAACACACCAATGCTGTGGATGCTGCCTCCACTGTTACTGTGGCAAAGGAAAAGTGCTTGCAAGCAGCTCATTATTCCCTTCTGTGTTCCCTTGACAGGTTTCTAAGTCACTGGGCCCATCCCAGAGGGTGGCTGAGAGGGAGCCCGAGTCCTCTCCCCCAGGAAGGACACCCGACTTCGGTACCAAATTCTGATTAAGTCAGCCACTCAATCGCTCCTTAATCAGAAGAGATTCCTCTCCCTGGAAGCTCTCAGACTCACAACAATCTCCAAGCAACCCCAGGGACCCAGGGCAGCTTTCCACCCCCACCCACCCAAATGCCAAAAAGCAGCCCAAGAATGAATCCTCCCTCTGAGTCTCATCCCTGCACCACAGGAGACAGGCAGAGCTGTTTCCAAGCACACCTTGGGTGTCATTTTGCCACCAAACTTGTGTTTGACAAGGCTGAAACTGAGCAAGACCTTCAGTGACACAGTTTGAGTGCAGATGTCCTTGTCAGCAATAGGTGTGAATACTGTCCTGTTGGTTATTTGTCATGGACATGTTTATAGACCATCACCACATGGGGCCACTCAGAGAATTCCTTGCACGTGGTCATTTTAAAGGCAGGTACCACCCTCCATCTCTTCTTTTGCAAGGCAGAAAAGCATTACCCTTAAAAACCACAAAGTTTTCCAAAGGTAACCAGAATAACTTACAACTGTATTTAAAACAAAAATAATATGCAGGTGCTTTGCATTGAACAGTAAAATAAAAACAAAACAAAACTGTTTCTGAGGCTTCAAAAGAACAGAGAACTTGGAACTATTTACATCCTGGAGACCCAGTTAAGGCACACTGGATTCCAGTCTGGGTCACTGTAAATTCTGTCTCATTCGGTGTGTGACATCAGTCCCGCTCTTGGTCACGTCACTGGGCTTTGTTCAGCAGAAAACTCTGGAACAAAGGGAGGGACAGAGAGAAAAGAGAGAAAACATTTGGTTGGATTCATCCAACAGCCACATCTGGCAGAGTCCAGTCAACGACTGGAGTCACTTTACTCCAAGAGGACCTGCAAAGCCTTTTGACTTTCAGCAGCTGCCTCCTTATGGAGGGGATTTTTACAGCCTCCCAGCCCTTCAGGCAGGCACATCGTGCTTATTTTCTTCTGCAAGTTTGCCAGCAGATCATGGCAAAGCAGCCCTTTGCCCAGAGGGGCTCACAAAACTTCCTGTTTTATGGAAAATGACACTGCAAAGGCCCCGTGGGATGGCAGGTTACAGCTTCTGAGTATTCCCCACTGCTTGCACCACAGGACAACACAACATTTGTGATGACTAAAATGTACAATAAAAAATGTAGCAGCAACTCTGGGAATTTCTGTTGGCCAATACCGGTCACGGGCCCAGCAAGGAGTCAAAAATGCAAGTGCTGCCCAGCTGTAGCCCAGCTACTTAGCAGGTGCTGCCCTCACGGGGCAGCTCTCCCCTATCTCTCCCTCTCTCTTTGCTCCCAAAAGAAGTGCTCATGAGGACACAGAAGCCGGGGTGGCTGCAGAAACTACAGGCAGGGCTGTAAAACAAACACTTACTGTTCAAACTTGAGGTCTTCTTGTCTTGTCTTCATTTGGCAGAGAAGTCTCTGGGAAAGGATTCTTGTCATCCCCTGCAGATCCCTGAAAAACCGCAGAGAGAAAGCTGGTCAGAGAGAGATGCCTAAAGCCATTCCAAAGCCCGGCTTTCCTAAATATCCAGAGAAAATGTTCATTTGTCCCAGGCACAGTCTCTGCTCCAGGCTCTTCCCCTCCTGCCTTCTTCCCCAGCAATCTCTGCAGTAATGGAAATGGAACCTTGGCTTCTCACCTGGCAGCTCACAGTGCTTTCTACCATTCCACTTTTCCCAAGCACGGAGAAATTCAGCAGCAGGTTTCCTTGCTCAGTGGCTGAGAGAGCAGTGAGGGCTGCAAGCAGGAAAATTATCAGGAAAAAGCAAGCAGTGAGAAGGCAGCTAATACAGTGTGCACAGTCTGGCCTAACTCACACACCCCAACATCCTAGACCCCACACCCTGAGCCATCAGTAAACAGCCAACTAATTGAGTTTTATAACCAGGAAATGCAAAGATCCAGCTGCAAGGGTCATTAAAAAGTTTGTCAGCAAGCTATAAAACCTTAGGCTCAGGTTGCAGCCAAACCGACAGGTTTGTTGTTTCTTATTTTTAAGCAAACCACCCGTTCTTTTTATAAACAAACTCCTTTTTACACCAGTCTTGTATTTAAGGTTGCCTACAATCAGAAATGGTCACTTATCTGAGAGGATGTTTCTGAAGAGAATCACACAGCACGCGTGGGTTGCAGGAAACCTCCCTCCAGCTCTCCTGGATAACAATGCTGATGCCCTGGGATAGTTCCTCATGATCTTCCTCCACTTTCCTGAGCTTGGCCAACAAAGGATCCTGGTTCCTGGCAGGGTTATCCATGGAAGGCAGGTCCAGGTCGTCAGTCTCAGTTCTGGGTCTCTTTTGGGTCGTCCTGGTCGAGTCATGGCCGGCAGTGGTGGCAGCACCACATTTTTCCTCTCCGTTTGGAATGAAGCTTTTGATGCTCTGGACAAGAGAAGCAAATTCATGACTATGATGCACATGTAATGTAGGCATTTCTTAAAACCTGAGTTACATCCTGTACCAATTCTTGCCAGTGTTTCAAGTAGACAACACTTCCATAACTGAGAGGCTTCAAGTGAGAGAGACTTTTAATTGACAGAGACTTTCACATTCAGTAACAGAGTGCCCTAGCAGATTTCTGATCATCTGAAATCAGGATGGCCAGGGAACTCTGGCAGCAAGAAGCAGCACCAAAGAGCTCTCAACCTTGTTTCACCACTGCTCATTGACACCATTTTCCGTCAGCTTCTCAAAGTTTCCAAGAACGCACCAAGCAGTGAATCCCAGCTCATGGACTGCAGCACCAGAAGAGGAGGCAATGAAGTTAAACCCAAGTGAGAAGGCTCAGGTGTGAGGCTGCACCTCTTGCCTGACCCTGCTGTGCATGGGACAGTCCTCTCCCCTCTTTCAGCACCCACTTTTCCCGTGCTTTGGTCCCTACTCCCTGCACACCTGCTCTCCAGCTGCTCTGCCTTGGCACAGCTCATGCTGCACAGAGAACTATTTGACACAGAGCACAGCACCACCCCCAACCTGATCCAGAGCCCTCTCTCCCCAAAAACGCCTCCTACTCTGCCCACTCCAGAAGCTAGCACGAGTGAGACAGCTGCTCATTTTCCCTGAGAAAAAGGCAGGAAGGAACTCCAGAATTAAAGCTCTTCCATTCCTACTGCAACTGGAACATCCCTTCCCCCAGCCAAACATCAGCCCCAACGCCTCTGTGCTGCTTTAAGAGGATGTCAGAAGGGAAAGACTCCCTGCCCTTACCCACCCACACCTACAGAGCTGCCTTCTGCACTGGGTGCTTCCAGCTTGGAAAGGCCAATCTGAAGTTGCAGAAGGCACACGGTGTTAGAATCAAACTCCCGAGTGTCAGGACAGGAGATACAGTTCTTCGTCTCACCCTTCTAAAGAAAGACTGAGATTTTTACTTCTTTCTGACATCCCACCACTGCATACTCACTTCAGTTTATTGGAGCCTTTGTTTGCTGAAGGCTGAAATTATTTTGGTGGGGTTTTTTCATTCCTTTTTCTTCCTGGGAGTATCCCCCTTGTCTTCCCTCTAGCAGGAAGAAAGAAAAAAGGAAAAAAGAATCACTCAGGTCTTGAAAGTTCACACAAAGTACAGACCAATACAGCTCAGTTTGATAGATTCTGGTTGTAAACAGAGAAAATAACACACTGGAACTCACAAGATGTAAACCCAAGCATAGGAGATAGAGATTTCAGGCTCACTGACAAGTAACCGAAGATTACATATCACCTACTTTTGCTTGGATAGATTGTTTTCCAGTGGCAGGGATAGAAGTGCTAAATCTCTTATTGCTAAATGTAATAAAAAATAAGGCCCTTCCATTGCTGACAATAAACATTCCATCTGTTCAGGATAGCCTTTTTTGTCCTCCCACTCAGTCTTAATTGTACAGAAATGTATTCAGATTCCCGGTGGCAAAGTCAAGAACTGACACAGCCTGCTGCCAAAACCTCCTCCCACAGAGCAGGGCTGGGGATTTGCTGTCTCAGGAAACCAGGATTCCAAGAAAACAGCAAAAACACCAAAGCATGTTAGATAGCTAACAGGGCTTTTCATTTGCTCGGGAGGGGATTTGTGACCAACGAGAAACAGCTGTGGAACGTTTTGATTCACATTCCCCTTAGAAGTTTGATAACACCATTAGAGGAGAAGGATCATGGCTCTACTGCCAACCTATCAAGTGGAAACTCCACATGGGGTTTCAAAGACCACCTTGGTCATTGTCCAAACCCACCTCCCCCTGCCCCTCTCACCTTCTTCTTCCCAGGGGACTCCTCAGGGCTTTTCATGGCTCTCCTCTTCAAGTCTGGCTTCCTTGCAGGCAAGAGCAACTTCTTCTCCCCAGGAGGCAAGGGCACTTTCTCTTTGTGCCAATCCCCAGGCCTGTGCCCACTGGGGATGAGAGCGTCACATTCCTGGGCATCTCCCAGGGGCCTGGGGTCCAAAAAGCCTTTGGCGTTGGCCTGGTGGGAGCCCTTGTCCTTTGACTTCTCAGAGGGCTTGTGAAGTGCCGGCTTCAGGTCTTTTCTGTCCATGGGTCTTTTCTGTCTTTCTGTCATTTCTGTTTGGTTTGGCTTCGCTGTATTCTTGACTTTGGGCTGGTCCTTGCAAGACTGGTCTGTGACCTCCAAAGGACCAGGCTCACTCTCCACCCTGCAGACTCTCTTAGATTCATTGTGCACCAGGGGCTCGCTGGGCCTTTTGATACCCAGAGCCTTCCTGGGCAAGGCCTTCTTGGTGTGCACAGGAGGCTTCAGGAAGCTGGTTTTGGTTTGATGAGCTTCCTGAGGAGCCTTGTCCACTTGGGCACATCTCTTCTGATGATCCTTGGTCAGGGGGCCAGAGCTCTTCCCAGGATCCTTGGCCACTTGGCCACAGCTTATGTGAGAAATCTTGTCCAATTGGCCAAAGCTCTTCTGAGGATCCTTGACATGTTGGACAGAACTGTTGTGAAATTCCTTGGCCCCTTCACCAGAGCTCTTGTGACAATGCGTGGCTACTTGGCCAGAGCTCTTCTGAGATTCCTCATCCACTTTACCAGAGCACTTCTGAGAATCCTTGCCCACTTGGTGACAGATTTTCTGAGAAGTCTTGCCCAGTTGTCCACAGCTCTTCTGAGGAGGCTCCCTCACCCTGGAGTGCTTCTGGCAGGAATTGCTGCTGATGCCCTGCTCCTGCTTCTCACGCTCCTCACGTCCATCCCCAGGGGTAATTTCCCTGGGACTTTCTCCTGGCACTGCTCCTTGCTTCGTCTTGGTCAGCTGTTTGTCAAGGTGCCCCTTTTTAGAAGTTGATGGTTCATGCTGCCAACAAGAAGAGAAAAGAAGGATTCAAGACTGATGCCTTTCTTGGCTCTTTCTGTCCTAGCACAGCTCACCAGAGCCCAGGGACTCTTGCCCAGAGGTTGTAAAGTCTGGGCTTTGGCCTGCAAAGAACTGACTCTAAACAGACAGGCCACGTGCACTACCTTGCTCCTTGAGCACCATGGATAGATATGTGCTGAATAAAAAACCATAAACCAGTCAGTGGCAAACAGCTAAGCCTTCACTGGAGTGAGAAGGGTCTTACAAATCAGTATTTTCAGGACAAACCAGGCAGAATGTGGTAAAGGAGCAGAAGTAAAACATCTGCTTCCTTCCTAAGGCACCCACACTGCAGTGGGCAAGGGGCTGTGGAAGCAGCCTCTCCAAGGCCTTTGTATTCACCTCCCGTGCTGGCAGGTCCAGTGCCCTTGGAAGGTCGTCCTCCTCACTGTCACTGGAGCTGATGTCTCTGTCACAGACTGAGGAGCTGTGGGACTCTCTGGTGGTCCCTGACTCCAAGCTGCTGGGCTGTGCTGGTGCCACCCTCTTGTGCTGGGACTGGAGAGCTCTGCAAGGCCACCAGGAGACAGAATTAGGAAGCAGCAGGGGGGAAGGTTACTTATTCCACTGACATGGCAGCATTCAAAACTGACAATGAAATCTGTGTTTGGGCACTGAGAGCAGAGGGGACAAGGCCAGAGGAATACATTGCCATACTCAAACAATAAAGCACCGGAATAAAAATCCCCTCTGAAATAATGAAACTTTCAACTCACACCCAGTCAGACAAACAGACACAATTCCAACAGGCTGTAGAAATTTTGTCTTCAGCCCACTCTGCAACTAGCTACATTATTTGAATATAAAGTGAGGTTTTTAGAAAGTCCATGTGAAATATTTTATTTCTTTGGGTTTCTTTTAAAAAATATAAAATCATTACAACATTTCTTGGAAAAGTTTTCCTTGGGCACAGGAGATTACTTTCAAATTTCGCTGCCAGATTTACAGAGTTTTTGTAGCTGTAGCTTTACTAGTCCTCCCAGGGTCCTAAACCATATCCAGGAATGATCAGATTCAGCTGGTATCCCTTATCATTTATGTCAGCCAAAGGCATTATTTAGTAGGTTGGTGAGCATGACGTGGGACAAGATGTTAAGCACCACAGATTAAAAGAAGACAGCAACTTCAGTCTGGTGCATGAAGACTTGGGGTTTTTTCTTCACTTTGATTTTGTTTTGGTTTTAAACACAGTCATTGTAACCAAGACATGGTTTAGTGTACTTGGCATTGCTGGGTTAATGATAGGATTGATGATTGTCTTTTCCAACCTAAGCCATTTCATGAGTCCATCATGAAAAAATAATTCTTCTGTTGGCGAAAATTCCCTGCACTGCAGTTTTCTAGGAAAAGTCAGACTGATAACCCAAATTTTCGTGCATTCCAGGTTCTTTAAGTAACTGCCCAGCAGAGATGGGAACAGAGTCTGGATACTTACAATGTTCTTGGCTGAGAACTCGGCAAGGTTTCTGAAGCTGCGCCAGCCTGCTCTGGAAATCAAAAATGAAAAGGTTGCATTTATTTGCCTCACTTGTAGCGTATTTTACCCTGTGGTCTCTGAGCAGCAGGTTAGAGAGTCACTTTCTTCCACGAGGGGTTTGCCATCAGGATTGTTCATCACTCCGGATGGGAGTTTCCGAACTAAATACTGCTTGTCCTCTGCTGAACTGCTACCTTGAGTTCTGGGTAATGATTGCTTACGGTTTCTTAAACCATTCCTAAATTCATCCCTGTTCAGCAAAGCAGAGGAAATCACGCTGCTTAATCACTGGAAACACCTGATGGTCTCTGCCACATGTAACACACAGAATTACCTGTCAGCACACAAAGAACTGTGTTTTCTTTGCATTTCTACTTACTCTGCTTCTGTGCTGCAGATCCATCAGGTTGGGATTCCTAGGGTTAAAGGACAGAGTGCAAAGTACCTTAGCATGTAGCTTAACAGTACATCTGCTGACACCTAAACTGTGTTGCTAGCACATTAGGGGCATGCGCATTTTTGAATAAATATTTTTAAAACATCCTAAGAGCTGCCAAACAGCTGATCTGAACTTCTGCTCAGCAGAAAGATCTCTTTTAATTTATCAGAAGCCCTGGCAAAAATGGGCTGGGTTACCTTTGCTGCCAATGGAAGATTGGAAGTCTCTGCTCTCGTAGGTGTCTGAAGAGGAGGCAGGAGAGGTGACAGTGAGTTGCTCATTTCCTGGAAAGAGAGGGACAGAAGCAGCTCTCAGGTCTTTTGCTGATGGACACAGAGGAAGTTTCACCCTGCAGAGCATCAGAGGGACCCAGCTCCTTATGGATTTGTACAGGCTTCTCTCTGGAGATCTGTTCTTGAACAGCACCTACCTTCAATATTCCTTCAATGGACTGCACATAAATGTGCAGGATTGGCTGAAACAAGAAAGAGGGAAGCAGTGTGAGTTTGTTTGGGTATTTTACTCATGGATAAGAAACAAGGATGCACTCAGCAAACATTTGCTCTCAACAGCTCTAGAAATGTCATGCAAGTCCATTCATAATGAAAAGCCAGTAAGGATTGACGCCTCCATCTGAAAGGCAGTCAGAACCAGAGACCAGGCAGAGCAAGAGAAGCTACCAGAGTCACCTCCTGTGAGATAAATGTCTGGCTTCCCTGGTTCAGGAAACACCGTTTCCATTCCTGACTGACTCTGTAGTATTCTTATTAAGTGTGTAGGTTCCTGCAGTCTGCTCCCTTTATTGAACATCACTTTCCTTACTTTGCTGTTGAAGCAGCTAAGCTTTGCCTCCCTCTGTTGATGAAAAACATCCCATTTGGAGATCACAACTGTAACGGAATTGTGAGTCACTGAGGCATTTTTCATTCATCCCCCTCCTCTGGCTCAAACATGTTACAGCTCTACAAATACAGAGCCTACTGAAAACAATGGAAAAGGGGAAAGATGAGTTTGCTGCCACATTGGCCCACTCAGAAACACTCAGAAGCACAATGGGATCTGGTTCTCGGTAACACCCTGCGCTGGAAGCACGGGGCTGGTTTCCCTTTGTTGGCAATGGAAATTTGGAAGTCCGGACACGAGGCAGCAGGTCCAGAGCCTTTTGACAAGGGGCACTCAGGAAAGACACTGCTCAGCTTGAAGGAGGAGCAGCTCTGGCTGCCTGGGATAGAGTTGTCAGTCTGGCTCTTGAACTGCACTAGACTGTGCTACACTCACAGACTGAGAGGAAGGCTGATCTTACATCTCCAGTTTTTATCTCTACTTCTCCTCAGCCCACCCCAAAACACACTTTCAGCAAGGGCAACAACTGCTGTATGAACAGGAGCTGAGCAAGGTATTTTTTCCCCACCCATTTCCTTACTGTATGCAAAACATAAGCAAATACGGAGATCGATTACTGAAGAGCACCAACCTTCCAAGTTTTTTCAGTGGATGGCACCTCAATGGGCTTCTTTTCCTGAAGCAAGAATGAAGGAGGCAGAAGGAGTTTGTTTGGGTTTTTCACTAACTGACATGCACTCAGCCAGCATTTGCTTACCAACAGCTGCATACATGTCATGCAAGTCCATTAATGATAAAATCCTAGTAAGGATTAAAAGGCCCATCTGAAGGGGAGTTACTAATGGAGACCAGGTAGAAAACCAGCTGAAATCCCCACAGTCACCTCCTCTTCCTCTGAGGAAAATGTCTGTGTTCCCTTTGGAAACCGGCAGTCAGAGAACAGTGTTTCCATTCCTAAACTACTACTACGACTACTGCTACTACTTATCATTTTTGTTAATATTATTATATAAGTATGTTCCTGCAGTCTTCTACCTCTATGGAATTTTGCTTTGAAGCAGCTAAGCTTTGCCTTCAAAGGCACAGGCTGCCTCTGCATTTAAAAGAGTTAAGCAAAAAGCTTCCTTAGTTAAAAAAAAACAGTTAGAAATAATAGTTCCCAATTCTTCTCAGCCAGTTCTAAAGGAGAAGGAATATTTCTCATTCACCCAAATAAAATCAGACTCCTTGTTCTGAAGTCCACAGCAGCCTGGACAAGACACTGACTTCTGACACATCTGGAAAGATGCAACACAGTTTATGCCAATTCTGGCTGACTTTATCCATCCTGTTCTTGCCCCTGCAGGATTTGCAAATCCCCAACTACCATTTCTCACTCTCCCATTGCTTGGCAAAGTGATGGATTTAGCAGCCAAATTGGGACAAATGGATGTTCTGCAGGGGTGCCCAGAGACACACTGTGGAGAGAAGTTGGCTTTGGGCTACCCCAGAGAGCTGAGCCCACCCACACCTGATGGCAGAAGCCAGCAGGGGCTGCACCCCTCTCTCAGAAACGCTGTTTCTCTGCAACCCCTCCTTCCCCTCCCTCACCACACACTCCAGGGAAGATGCAGCATCCCTGCTCCTTTCTTCACACTGACACTCCCTAACTGGGCTTCCCAGCAGCAAGGACAAACACTGCCCATTTCTGCTGGCCGCAGGGCTGGGTGCAGCACTCTGCGCTTCCAAGAGTTTGAGAGCCAGGATCGTGCTTTATCTTTCTGGCAATTGATAATGAAGAATAGCTCCTGCAGAAGGCCAGGCCCTGCACTGCTTTACTTCTCCCAGCTTCCTCTCATTTTCCACAAGGTATTGCCTACAGTCCTTTGCAGCTGATCACCACCCTTTTCCAGGACAAGCTGACTGCAGCCTCCAGCCTTCCTTCTCCTTCCAAGGGCCAAACACTGTTTGAAAACCATCTCCGTGGCTCTCCTGGCCCAGCTGCCGTGGCTCAGCACCATGGGCTCCTACATTCCATAGGGCACAGCAATATCCCAGTGCTGAAGGATGAGGCTGCCAAAACCCCAACATGCACCTGAGAACCAAGTGCCTTTGAGCTCTGGGGAGGCTGAGCCACGAGCCAGGCAGGGCCCGTGTGCTGGGCCCTTGGCCTTGAGGGACTGCCAACAACAGAGCCACCAGCAACTGCACTCACCTTGACAGGCTCAGGAAGGATTTGGGATTGTTCAGCTTTGGCTTCTGCCTTCCAGTTGGAGGGACCTTCATCGCTGTCATAGTTCTGCCCAGGGTTAGGTGTGAGGTCCGGTGATTCCGATGAGGATTTTCTCCAGACGTCCTCCTCAGGGTTTGTCTTACTGGAGGTCCACCGATGCCTGCGGGCCCGTGACTTGGACTTGGACTTTCCTGGAATCCATATGGGAATCAGAGGGGACTTGTGGCTCAGGAGCGCCTTGGAGTCCCCATTGCCCAGCACGTTCTTAATGTGCCTTGACAGCTCATCTTCTTTATCAGTCTGCAACAGAAGAACAGAGAGGGGCAAATGTCAAAAACACCCCAAGCAAGAGATCCAGCTCAGCAAGAGACATTTCCTCAGGATCTCCATGGAATCACCACGCATCCCCCAGGGAAGGGAAGTCAGGGAAGCTCAGTGGAGCAGAGGGGAAGATGCTGTGTTTGCAGGGGTCAGGCTCAAGTCTGCTACAGCCCATGGAGAAGACACAGCTCTCCTCTCCCACCCCAAGCCTCCTTCCTCCTCTCCTTCCAGCCTGCACCCCATTCCCATTACCTTGTGGGGTTTGGCAAAGAGGGGAGTCTCCTCCGAGAATGGATCTTTCTCCTCTGGAGCCGCCTGCCTCCTCCGCCTGTCTTGCTCCAGAATGCGGAGCAAGTCTCTGTTGTTGGACCAGCTTTCAGGAAGAGACAGAGAAAGGGGAGTTAACACTTGAACCCCTGTTTATACTCCATGCAGGACCTGGGCTTTTCACACAAGGGCACACGTCCAGCAGCAGAGCAATGCTGAAATCCACAGGATGGTGGCAGTGCACAAATCAGTTCTGTCCAGCACGTGCTGTGCCCGAGAGCAATGAGATACACAAGGTACAGCACGCATCCTTCTAGGGATTGCTACTGCTGATCCCAGCCATCAACAAGGGTGGGAAGGGAATAACTGTCCTCCTATTTCGTTGTGAAACAAATGGAGGAGCAGTCACTGGAGGTGATCAGCACACGAGCTGGCAAATCCACTTGCAATGATCAATGGGAGAAACTGCCATTCTTGTTCTCCTTCTGACTTCCCACCCCACTCTTCTCCTGAGAGTCAGAGAGAATCCTCTGTTTTGAAGGTCTTGCCACTTTCAAGGACTGAACTTTGTCCACTTTATAAACAGACTTGCAAATTCACTCTCTACTTTAAATGGATATTTGGAAAGCTGCGTACCTGGAAAATCATGCAGCTGCATTTAAAGCCTTCCCATCAACATATACAGCAAGGAGATCTCAGACATTCAGAAAACACCAGCTCTAATCCCCCTGTTCCTCCTCAGCCACATATGCATGTACTCAATTCCACCAGCCCCACAACAAAACACCCATACAGCTGTGTCCCATCATGGGAAACCAGATCCTTTAAAGTGTCCCTGGTCTGTGAAAGACTACTGCAAAATGAGGGAAACTCTGCCTCTGATATTTGTGGACACTGGGGAAGGAAAAGCATGCAGGCATAGTGGCTGGAGGTATCTATTTCTGCTCTACTGCACAGTCTACTCTATACATACAATCCCTAGATTCTTCTTTGTCCATCCAGCTTCCCAAGTGCCCCAGGTGGCTGGGGGAGAGCCTTGTCTGCCCCAGCAGTGACACTTTCCCAAATACCACACCCATAATCAGCTCCTGAAAGTTTAATCATCCTTAGAGCAGAGGCACAGCTGCCTCATCTCATACTGAGGGGCTGTTATTTACAATAAATCAGGGGTTTTGCACTAGGTGGCATTCCTAATTCAGAGTGGAAGAGTCTGCTGTCTACAGAAATGCCCAATGTTTTCAGATAAGCCTGTAGCTCTCCCAGTCTCCACAGGCCTGGAGACACCATTGCTGCCCATCTGTGCCCTGGCCATTGAAGGTGTTTGTCAAGATGCAAAGCCTTTGCAAACCTGAGCTCTGCTGTCCCTCATAACCCTGCACAGTTCCCTTAAGGCCAGGAAACTTTGGAAGCTCTGGGAACTGCACCTCCAGGCTTAGCACAAACACACCTGGGGGCCTTGGAGCAGGGGGACTCCACAGTCCCACCCCCTCCATCTCCAGGGGGAAAACAGCTCAGAACTGGAGAGTTCAAAATAATGCTGTACTTGCTGCAGTTGAACTACACCTGATGTGTCACCAAGAAAACCCAAACACCCCGACTGTTCAAAGAGGCAGATGAAATTGAATGTCTGCCCTGAAACATCAACTCAGTCCTCATCACCTTCAAACATGTTCCACAAGAAGTAAAAACTTGCACAAATCGCCCCCACCCCAAAAAACCACAACTCCTGCTTTGCTACGGACTGAAACAGGAAAATACTCCTAGGCCCTAAGCACCCCAAACTGCAGAAGGGAGTGCCCTGGCCCCAGGAATAAGAGATTGGGTTCAGAAAGTTCAGCAGAGAACTTGCCCTGACCCACGACATCATCCAGGCCTGGGTCTGTAACAGAAGCTCTCAAAATACCAACGTGCTCTGAAGCCACTCTCACTGACAGGACAATCCTTAATTTACTTCTCCCATTCAGGGATAAGGATTCATGCATTGGAGAGCGAGGATTCTTTTTTTAAACCTTCTCAACATCCATGACAGCACCTGGGAAGCCAAGATTACATCAAATTAATTCCTACCTATTGTCTCTGTTCTGGTTGTCCGTAGGTTCCATTACAAAGCCTCCGTTTGAGTCAGCTTCTCTGGAAGAGAACAAACAGATATTCACCATCTGCACGAGTTCAGGCCTAAAGCAGGGCTCAAGAGCTCCAGGGACTTGCTGCATTCAGAGCCTGGAGTGCTCGACTGGGAGTCACTGCAGTGCTCCTAAACATAAACAATCCAAACATGGGGATTACACGTAGCTGAGAGTGAGAGAACCAAGAGATCCATTTTCTCCTTCTCCCACCGGTGATGCTGCATTTCAGGTCAGCTCTTAGCTCCAGATTTGGCCAAGAGCATGACAAACCAGGCCACTGCTACAGGCTCCAGGATATTCGGTTCAATTTTAAGTCTAAATGTGCCCTTAGAACCCTGCCCTTAGACTACCAAATGGGCCTCACGTGAATGGCAGCATTCGTGGACAGAGTAAGGAAAGAAAAGGAGAAAAAAAGTCCTAAAAAGACAGCTCTAGATTAAATGGTAACAAGATCCCCTCAGCAGAAGTAAAAATCTCCAACAGGCAGAAATACGACTGAAAACGTTCACGTTTCAATTTGTGACATTCATTTGCAGCATCTCACTCTCCTGAGGGAGCCGAATGATTTCTCACTGGGGAGGAGGCTACAGGAGCATTGTGTGAAGTCCTGTGAACCACCCCACTCAGGGCACCTGACATGAAACAGGAGCACAGACACTTGGGGGAAGAGGTGAAGCAGCAGCTGAGCTCTAGGCCATGGCTTTAACACCGGGGAAGGGACCAGCAAGCCACAGAAAGCCACAGGCCACTACGGATGGGAATCCTGTCAGGCCCCCACCTCCCCCTGCAGCTGGCAAGCCCAAGAATAGACACTCACACTGAGCTCAGAGGACAGATCTGGAAGCAAACAAACAAACACTGCAGCTTCCTTCCCTCCTCACAATCATGAAAACCATAACATTGGCTGGGAAATAAACTGCCTTAAAAGAACAAGGTGCCCACTGGAATTTATAGATAAACAAAGGTGGGAGAAGTAGGAAGTGCATACTGGGAGAAGTCATTCCAAGTTTCTTCCAACTTCTGTTGAATGGGCCTGGCATTGGCATAACTCGGGCAGAGAGAGATGCACGCACACATGTGAATAAACAGCGTGGCAGGAAAGCCTGCTCTGTCACCAGCTTATCCTTAACATGGCCACAAAGCACGGGAGTGGCCAGCAGTAAAATCCACATTTCACATATACAGTCAAAAAGTTTTGCAAATGCCCTTGACAGGGCCAGGTTTCCGACCTCACTGATGCCCCACGGATCTGAGGTTGCGCAGGCGTCGTTAACCTGATGCTATTCCCACATGGCACAAATGCTTTTGCAACCAAGCTGTGCTTCTGAACACAAGCTTTCTTCGCTGCGGAGAGGAAGGCAGGTACCCAAGTGACCCTGATGGGAATTCTTACAAGGTTTTGACAGTGCTGTATTTGGCCAGACTCATCTCTGCACCCCTTAGCAGGACGTGTTTGATTGCTCTTCTTTCTGCCTTTCTCCATCCAGCCACAGGCAAAGAGCTGCTCGAATGGAACAAGGAAGCTTGGAAGCTGCTTGGAAACCTAAACCTTATGGACCCATCTCAAGAGCTTTTCCTTCAAATGTTGCTATCACTAACCTTCACATGATATTTTTATGGGCAAAGCTCCGTGTCTTGCATACACTCAGTTATTTGAAGGCACAACTTGACATACAGGCAGAGAACACACTGGATTTGTAGAAGCACAGAACCATAGAACCACAGAATGTTTTAGGTTGGAAGGGGCCTCAAAGATTATCTACTTCCAACCTTCGTGCCATTGGCTTGGACACCTTTCACTAGACCAGGTTGCTCAAAGCCATATCCAACCCGGCCTTGAATTATTAAAATATTCTGGTGGCCATTGGACTTACATACATATGATATACAAAAAGATATACAAGGCCATTGGGATTATAATGGCCTTGATTCCTAAAACTGGAAAAATAATAAACCAATAGCTTTGGCTGCACTTTGGGATGTGGGTTTTTCCACCCCGGCTTCACCACCTCCCTCTGCAGTCACTGGCTGCGACAGTTCAACTGGAAGAGTGGCCCCTCGCAGCTGCTCCCACTCCCAACGGGGCAATCCCAGGCCCCAGCTGCTGCAGGCACTGCCCATGAAAAGCCCAGAGTTTGCCCTGCCACACACCTGCTGCGTCTCCCCTCAAGCCTCTCCTTCTCAGTGCTGGCACCTTCTGGCAGCACATGGGGCAGAACCAAGGGGCCTTTGTGCTGCCCATGGCACCCTCCTTTCCCACGGATTGCCTGCCTCTCCTGCTCCTCAAACACACTTAGGATTAAATCTGAATCAGCAGCAAGCCCTCCTGCAACCTCGCCCTCTCCACTTGTCATTAATTTGTCCCACTGAGGGCTGGGTAATAATAAGCCTAAATAATTGCTTAAACAAGGCCTTAAAGGCAACTGCCCCGGTTAGTGACCACTTCGCCAGCAAACTGCTGTCAGCTCGCAGAGGCAGCAGTAAGAAGCCGGATTTGAAGCTGTTCCTGTTGCTGCACAGCGCCGGGAAGGCGGCAGAGCCATCCGTGGCTGGCCCGTTTGCCCCCTTGCAGCCAAGTGCAGAATTACCTGGCACAAGCGGGCCTTGCGGGCGAGGAATGCCTCCCGGAATGGCAGTGCCTCTGCGAACAGGCCCTCTGGCCAAGGAATGCCTCCCGGAATGGCAGTGCCTCTGCGAACAGGCCCTCTGGCCAAGGAATGCCTCCCGGAATGGCAGCTGCGCTCCCTCCGTGCTGCTGCGGCCCGTGGGACGCTGCCCGAGGACGCTTCTGCCGTTGGCGGGGCCCCGGTGCCAACGGAGCGTCCCCGGCACGGGCGGGGCGGTGTCCCGGTGCCACGGGGCTTGGAGGGCATGGAACCCTGCTGGAGCCCCGCCCGCAGCCCCTGCTGCACAGGGGAACCCAGCGCTGCCCGACAGCCGCACACCTTGGGCTGTCCCCAAGGCGGGGCCCTGTGCCACCGAGCCCCTGGGCCCTGCCCGGCGGCTGAGAAGGAGCCACTGAGGGAGCCCTCAGGGCCCAGGGCCAGAGCTGCAGCTGCTTTGTCCAAAGGCTCCGGGGCAGTCCATGTAAAAGCTGGCAAGAAATTCAGTGATGTGACTTGTGCGTCTTGTGGGCCTTGAGTACTGGCGGAAACTCAGGGAGGCTGTGTCCCAGTCCAGACAGGAGCATCCCTGGACTGGGGCCTCTGCAACAAGAATTTCCTGTGTAAATTATTTGCTAATGGCATAAAAACCAAAACACCACAGCAACCCAACTTATGTATATATGATTCACAAGTTCTTTATGATTCTTTCAAGTACAGATAATTCTTGAAAGACTTAGTGTGAAAAAGCATTCTGCACACTGAGTAGCTCAATCAGATGGGGAATGCAGGATTAAATCCTTTTGGCTAAATAGACACATGCAATCTAAAAAAGACAATTTCCCTGAGACTCTCTCTTGGCGCCGTGGTCTCTTCTCTGGATGCAGTCTGGGCCATAACTTTTTTCTTTTCCCTCTGGGACATTTTATCCCAGAGGCATTACTGCCATTGCTGCTGGGCTCCTTCATGGCCAATGCTGGGTATGTCCTGGTCTCGTTTTGAACCGAACTTTTTCATTTCTGCTCAGGAAAAGGAAAGTGAAACATGCCTTTAAAAAAACCCCAAAACCCAGCCCCATAAAATAAAGTTTTAAAACTATGGACAGCAATATGAAAATCAATTTTCCTTCCTAACCCATTTTTCATTGGATTTTATTAATTCAGGTTGTTTGATGCTCTGAGAGGAAAAATGTCTTCCTTTCTTCTGCTGCTCCCAACATTTGAACATCACCGTGAGACCTTTTCGGTCGTTCTTTAGGCTCGATCCCTGTGGATCCCTTCCAGCTCAGAATATTCTATGATTCTGTGACCTGGAGCAGTGCCCCTGTACTCGGCACTGCTGAGGGTGCATCTCGAATCCCGGGCCCACTTTTGGGACCACACTGTGAGGCCGGGGCGTGTCGGGAGATGGGCACGGAGCTGGTGCAGGGTCTGGAGCACAGGAGTGATGAGGAGCAGCTGAGGGAGCCGGGGGTGTTCAGCCCGGAGCAGAGGAGGCTCGGGAGGCACCCGCGGGAGTTTGCAGGCGCTGGCAGAGGCCGCTGCTGTTCTCCCTCGCAGCCTGAGGGCAGCTGTGGCACCCGGCCTCAGCAGGGCTGAGCGGCTTTCCCGGGAGCTTCCTGCCGCATCCCGCAGCACGAGGGCGGGGGCTGCCCCCACTCTTTTGGGTAGAGAGGGGTTCAAAGTGCCCGGGAAGAGGCCGGGGGTGCGGAGGGCTCAGGCGGGCAGCCCGGGGGCCGCCGGTGCCACGGAGGGTGAGGGAACTGTGCGTGGCCGAAGGGGGAAAGCCGCCAGCGGCGTCTGGCTCTGGGCAAGGCCTGTGGCCACCATGGAGCCGGGAGGGCTGCCCGGAAAGGGGACGGGGGCAGCTGCCCCGTGCCTGGAACCCTGCCAGCCCTGGGGCTGAGGGACCTGGGTGACACCAAATCCCGCCTGGCACACGGCGTGTCCCTGCAGCCCCGTGTGCCTTGGCAGCGATCGGGAAGTGTGTGGGGTACAGAACAGGCCCGTTTCCTGCCTTTCCCGTAAATCCAGTGCATTTCCCGGTCTCCTTGGGATGTCTCCCTATGGCACAGTGTAGTGAGTTTACAGGGGTGTGGGGAGAGAAGAAACCTGAAAGTCTTTCTTGTAAAAATATGCCGTTCTTTCCAGCCAGCTCAGTGGCTTCCCTTCATGAAGGGGGTTCATTCGTTTTATCCCACGTTATTTTCAAAATGAACTGACATTGCTTGATTCTCGCTAGTAAATCTCGAACTTATCTCAGTTAGACTCATGGAACAAAATAATTTCTATATAAACCAGCTTTTTTTTTTTTTTTTTTTTTTTTGTGCTAACATAAATGTGGAAAGCTGCAAAAGAAGAATCCAAATTCTTATACTTGATCTCCTTGACATCCTGCAAGTACTGATATGGTATACTTCAAATAACTTCCTTACAGAGGGAAAATATCTTCTATTATTCAAACCTTTGCTATCTGATTTCAATTTATGACTAAATATTTATATTTATGTATTCTGTGTAGCTGAATCACAAGGCATGTGTGTATATTCAGCCTGGTGGCTGTGGGGAGTAACAGTGATAGAGAACTTAGAGAATGATCCAACCAGGAGATGATGTGACCAATGAATTATAATAGATGTCAGTAGTTTGAGTGCTTGTCATCTACCCCCATGACCCTAATGCTGGCAGCCTGTGGAATGTGATGCATGGGAAACTAGTGCAAAGTGTTGCTTTATTTTTTAATGGAACAGGTGGAGATTTCCTTTTCCACCTTAAAAACCTTCTGGAGCAGCTATTTCTGCATTCTTCTGTTTGTTTGCTACCTTTTTTGTTGGTTTTTTTTTTTTTTTTTAATGACCCAGACGTACAACTTGAGGAGCCAGCTGTGTCTGTTGTGCTGCACCCAGCTTTGGACTGTCTCCTAGTTATGAATTCCTTATGCTTTTATGTGAATGTTGAGCAGAAACGTTCTTGAGCCCCATTTGGAATCAGGAGTATTAATGAAAGAGATGTACAACATGGAGGAAAAATGGGCAGCTTTCATCTTTTAGTTGTATTTCTCCTGCTGTAACACTGGGCTAGCATGGTGATTAATGAAGATTCCAGAGTCTCTCACTGATATCAAGCATCCATGTTTTATTGACCATCTTATGACCATTACTCATAACTTGCTCTCATACTGAAATACAGTGGATTGTGGGGGAATACGGGGGAATATGACTGTAGTAAGGAAGCCGCTCAGCTGTGTTTGAGGCACAATGAAACTACTTGGGCAAATAAAACTTCTGTTTAACAGTTCTTTGAACTTGCCTCTAGATATCTTGTACAAATAACATTGATCCAAAGCCTATCAAAGTCAACTGAAAGGTGACTGCAGAACTTGGAGGGTTTTGGGCTTTGTTTTTTTTCAGAGAAGCATGACTTCCTTCAAAATAAAGACAAAAATGGCCCAGATCCCAGCTGACTCACATTTCCTGACCTGCTTTCTGTCTCTTGCTAAATAGTCTTTGAAGTTTTTTTGGTTGTTGGGGGATGAGGACCCATTTTTTACTTTACCGAGCCTTAATTTTTTAGCTAAAGTTACAAATTAATTTAGATTTTATACTCTCTCTCATCTTCCTTTTAAACTTTTCCAGCATTTGCAACTGTTTCCCTTTCATACAGGTTTTTACTTTCTTTTTCTGACCTGGTGGGTTTTGTTGTTTCTTCCTTTTGTGTTTCTCCAACTTTTCACTCCTTTTATCTCCTTCACTGTTTATTCCCCTGAACTGCTTTCCATCTTTCTCACCTCTTTGAGTAAATTTTAGCTATCCAGCAAATCAAAGCCAACAGTAAATATGCTTGTGTTCACAGGACAGCTGTTGTAAAGAAACATAATTTCACTTGAAGGAATTGATAGGAACAGTGCCAACCACCCAAACTAAACCAAAGCCTGAGATGCTGGTGAGATGGACTTTCATCAGAGATAAAAAAAAGTGGCCTGTCATTTGGATTATTAATGTACTGTTCTTTACTAGCTTAGTACTGGTAAATATATATTCATACTGTCTCTAAGGTTTACAGAAAGAAAATCCATTTTTTGTAGTAGCAGGATCCATGTGCCAAGCACATGGACAGCTTTTACCTACTTGAAGTAATCTGATCCTTTTTCTCAAGGTCTTGTAACACTTGGCATGACATCAACTCCTGCTTAGCAGTAATGAAACTAAGAAAGCAGTAAACTAGGGCAGTATTTTTAGGAAAACACTAAAAGGAGGTGTCTGTCTCTTATGAAACTCAAGGTTTTTATGAACTATTTTTTGACAAGAGAAAAACATGGAGAGAGACTATTTAGAAGAGCATGACAGAACAAGGGGGAATGACTTCCAAAACTGAAAGAGAAAAGTTTTAGATTAGGTATTAGGAATAAATTCTTTACTGGTGAGGATGATGAGGCACTGGAAGAGGTTGCTCAGAGAAGTTGTGGATTCCCCATCCCTGGAAGTGTTCAAGGCCAGGCTGGAGGGGGCTCTGAGCAACCTGGTCGAGTCAAAGGTGTCCCTGCCCATGGCAGGGCAGGTGGAACAAGATGATCTTTAAGGTCCCTCCAAACCCAAATCATTCTGTGATTGTATGGTCATAACTGCAGAACTGGCAACCTTCTAATTTCATATTGGCCTGTTTTTAAGATACGGTTTGTTGTAATTTTTAATGTTGTTTCTCTGAAAAATACAAGTGTAAAGTACATAATGTGAATGCTTCTTTTTCCTAGCAATCCTTCATATTCCTCCTACAAATTACAGAATAGGAAGCTGAAAGATTTTACAGCTTTATGGAACAAAGTTTTCCCATTTGTTATTTTTTGACTAAAAGTATAAAAGTCTCAACATAAAGAATGGATTCCTTAGAATGAACTTATTATCTCTTAGAAACTCCAGAAAATGCATTACCTTAAATAGCGTAGTATATCTGCTGCTCCAGCCTTTCCCCAGTATTTCCAATTCTGAAATAAGGAATTGGTGAAGAATTAGTGAGACATGAAACAAGTGCTGAAACTTACATAATACTTAGTATTATGCATAGTAGAAGTTGCTCAGCAATTTTCTGTTTTATTAAATTGTCTCTTTCAGTAAGCAGAGGCTTCTGGAGTACTCTTTTTTTTTGCAAATTTTGGGAAAATCATCAGAAAAATGGAGGACAGAGTCAGTTCTTGGTATGAGCAACTTTTTTGTTTATTTCTTGTCTACACCTTGTCCATTACCTGTAAGCAATGAAAATTTTCAGAAATTAGGTGTTATAATCTTTTACAATAAAGCATACTGCTTGGACCATAAGGCCTAATTTTGCTAGAAAAAAAAAGATAATTAATGAGCTGGCAGCTTAAGGCTTCCAGACCAGTTGTTATTTGGTTACCTTTGTTGTATGAAAACAGCTCATATAAGAATTGTACAGAAGACTTCTGAAGAGGTAAGGCTTCTCTAAAGAGTTAATTTTCTAAAACAAGAAAACTGCAACTTAAACTTTGTTGTCTTTGTACATTTTAAATAGCATTACGTTTGGGGGGGGGGGGGGTTAAGTTTTCCTTTGGGAAATAGAAAATAACTACTGTTTCAATAAATTATTTTCCTGAAAGCAAACTTCATTGCTTAAGTTATTCAGAGTAAGAAATACAGGAAATCAAACACTTGTACACCGAGGCCCCTTGGTCATGCAGCTATTCTCAGTTGCAGACTGGGTGCAGAGTAACTCATCTAAAATTGAGAATCATTCTTGATCTCGTTCTGAGTTCTGGCCCAGGGCAGGTGCTCACACCCACTGAACTCACTCACTGATGGGAGCTGTTATCAGGTTCCAGGGAAACTTCCCGTAACAGCAGTATTGGACGAGAAATAATTCTGGTTTTAATTGGGCCCTGATTTATCAGTCTAAATCTCAGCTGTCCTGTCAGGAACTCTTATTTTGCTTTCTGTAATGTTTTCAGGCTGGTAGTTGCTAATATGTGGTTATGGGCTGCCCTCTAGTGAAGAGAAGGGAGAACTTCCTTAAAAGGAGCTGCACTGCTAAGAGCCGAAATTCAGGATGAATTGTAACAGAAGATAAGACTAAAACCCGTCATAAACCAGTAGTGATAGTCATGGAACACACTGTCTATACATGCAAACAGAAATACCCTTAAAGTTAGGTAATTCTTCTCCTGAGAATTTTTGAGAACAACAGCTTGGTAACAACTTGATTGAGTAATTTTAGATTGACTGGTGTAATGCAAAAGGTGTTAATCTGCTTTATCAGGACCTGAAACCTATGGATGAGTGATGGCGGATCCAATTCAGAATCTCTGTCACTCCTTCAGCTGCAACACTGAGGTGTTCCTTTGTGCTGCTGCAGTGCCCAAATACAGCCAGACCATCAGGAACAGGGATGGATGTCTGGGATGGATGCCTGGCTGACTCGACCAGATTCAAGATCCTGGTATGTCAACAAAGTGTGCATGGGATGGTAGCAGCCATTTTTAGATCCTGAGGGCCTTTTTGCATAGGAAAAAGCCTGAGGAATTAGACTTGATTTTCTTGCAACTTAAAAAAAAGTGATTGGTGTGTATACAATATGAAATAAAAAGAGAGAACTATTGCGGAGGTGAAAGAACGGGACATCACACAGCGATCAATATGATCATGTGAAGTCGATTTTATTTGAAGAATGTACACCTATATAGCACTTTTAGTTCTGAATACGTGATGATTCGAACATCGTGCGGTCAAAAGAAGCGTAACGATTGGATGCTTGCTATTGTTAGCATCTTGCATCTAAACTTCTGATTGGACACTTGCTGTGACAGCTATTCACCATATTTCAGCTTCTCACATCCTTTTTGTTCAGCATAATGTATCAATCTTGTTTGAACTAAATTATTGTTTCAGCAGTTCCTAAACTATAGTTCTTTCATATTGCTGAACTAACTTATTGTTTCAGCAATTCCTAAACTATCTTTCTTTTGTGCTGTGGTCAATACATCCTTATTTCATGTCCTTGGGTTGTTTCTTCTCCTTCCTCCGTGGTGTTATCAAAGATAGTGTATCCTTTACTCAGCTTGATTCAATGCTGGGAAAGCTGGGTTGTGCATTCCCAGTGTCCGTTCTCCTGCAAAAATTCCTCAACAAACTATGCCTCCTGCTTTTAGTCAGATTAATTCAAATTCCCTAGTCTCTTTTGGGTCTCCTGGAGCTCTTGCCTAAATTAGGCCTGTGTTTTGTTAGATAAATGCAATAGCCTTTCTGCATTCACCCTAAGGAGAAATAAGCTCTCTTAAAACATGTTTTATCTGCTCTACTTCAGCAGTCTGCCTTAAGGAAAGATTAATCCTTTCCCCAAGTGCCTCTTTCTGCCGTTGACTTGAACTAAGATGTATTTCACAGCAGACTTGGGACCTCTGTCGAGATGAATCGGGTACTTGGTGTTTTCCAGTTTATAGTAAATGTGCCTGAGGGGGGTTCTGGTTTGTTGGGGCTTTCTATGTGTTTGGGTGTATTTTTTAAGGTGGCAGACAGTGTTGTCTCAAATTTTAATGATTATCCTAGCCACAGGGACAGGAGGCTCTCACAGCTAAGGCTGTAATTGCAGTTGTCTGCAAGGAAAGCATGGCACATGGTCAGTGAGAATTAAAACTATTGTAAACCCACACTAGAAAAATAGTAAGTCAATGTTTTAAATGCTTTCAAACATGCTTAAACAGATTCTAGCACTTCAGAACAATAATTGGGACTGCTTTCCCATATTGTACAATAATAGCCTATTTGTTTTCTTGATAATGACATCAAAATACAAGCAAATACGTATTAAAAGGGAGCTTATTTTTTCCAGATGACACTGGGGAAACATTTGAGTAATCTACAAGCAAAGTATTTTGCTTGTTTTACTTACTTATTGGAAGAAAACCGATTTTCCCTACCTTGTGGGATGCCATTTGGGAGATTAAGGTTTAGTTCCTTTCACTTACTGCATGTGGACACTTGACAATCATTACAAATGAAGTGCTGCTTAACTACTTAATAAATCTTTCCCTTCTGTTTGCTTTAAAAGTTCTTATTTAGACTAGTTTAAAACCAAATGCTCGTGGTTTGTTTTGGCGTTTTTTGATGGCATTTAGTTGGGGTTTTTTTGGTGAAAATGGATGCTTTTAAAGGAAGGCTTCAGCATTAAAGCATTTTCCTTTAGGGTATGCTAAGTTTCAGTAGTTAAATTGATTTCTTTGAGGGCTGCCATGAAAACTGAACGTGTGACAGGCTGTAGCCTGGCTGCTAACACTGCTACACATATCAGGTTGTTGGACTTTTTGAAGAGCCAAGTGTGGTTACTGAGCCTGTTCTCAGCAAGGGTTTGCAAATCAGTCACAGGCAAATCGAAACTCATGTCCTGTGCCAGTGTGAACTGTGCAGCTGTACAGGAAATCTGCATCTGGGACTCCTCAGCAAAGCTGACTTTTCATCATTTCTGTTTACACAAAACTTCTGCCTGTAGATTGGTGTTCTTAACAGGCCAAAACTGAGCAGAGTTTAGGAGCATTTGCTCTGTTTCAGTTTGTTTTCCTAGTAAATTCCAAAATAATGCTGCATTAGATGATGGCATCTTAGTCAGCAAATGCCAGATACAGCACCAGGAAGGGACAATGTAGGGATCACTCGAGCATGACACTGTTTGGACTGGCTCAGGGCAGAGTGAGGGTTGCTAATTACAGCTGTGCACAGCTGGAGTCAGCACCAGTTCCTTTCACTCCAGTCACAACCATCTCTGGATTTACCACAGATGAGTGTGTGAGAGAAGGGGTTGTTTCCCAAACTGTCAGGTTTTCTGTTCTGACTTCACGGTTGTTTGCCAACAGACCCAATTCTGCCATGCTTAGGCCATTCTAATGAAGTGCAGACCTCAGCATGACTCACCAACTTTGCTTCTGGCTCAGATTTGAAGGATAAAGTGTTAATAGTTTTGTTCCAATCCTTATTCTTAAAGAAAATAACCAGCCTTTCCACAAATTTCAAAGAACTGAACATATTTGTACAGTAAAATTAAGTTCAGTAAAGTTGGAGCCACAAAAATTCCAGAAATGGAGTTTGAGTGGTGGCTTGTACGAAGAAAACACCACTAAACAGTTCTATTAATCATAATGTTCACAACACCCTAAGAGGAAACAAACTGGGGGATGACTAAATAAATATGTATTCAAGTGGAAACATTAATGATAAAAAGGTCACAAGAAGCCTTATTAATAAATGAAGACAATTTATTACTTCAAGTGTTAATGGTAAAAAAAATTCAGCACAGCTGTTGCATTTAAAAAAGTGAAACTACAATTAAGTACTATGTTCTAGTTCAATAAACAGATGAACCCAATGTTCTTTAAAATAGTTAAGCATTATACAGTACATCTTATGAAGACCCGTAAATTAAAGAACTACTTCTTAAATTCAGAGATTAAAAAAATTCTGCATTCACAGCTTTAGCTTCTTTTTTCTCCCACGCCCATCAGGAGTACCATCCATTTTGCGCTTCTGTGCCTGCAAGGTAAGATTTGATAATGAGGTATTGTGATACAGAAAGGTTGTAAGCAAGCAATGTGTTTCAAAACAAAGCAGATGGAGAAGGTTTACACCCTGGCAGCTTTAAAATGTGATAAATTGCAGATGTGGCATATGGTAAATATGCACATCTTTGCTGTTGTTTTTTATTCTCCAAATCTAGAACAGCATGATTTCACAGAGGTAAAAAGTGTATAAAAAGCAAATAAGGATGTCATAGAGCTTCCTATTTATGAAAAGGTACTTCTAAATACCCAGTTAAATGTTGTGTGAACAGGTCTAAGAAACTTAATTACATATTACTATTAACTTTACTGATTTCTGCACATCTGCCAAGTAAGTTGTGCTTCTAAGGTTTTGCTACAACAGCTCTAGGCAACAACCTGAACAAACGGAGGTAACCAAATGGGTAAAGGTGGTATTTTATCTACAAAACTGGCCTGCATATTAGCAATACTTTGAATTTAGTCAGCAAAGAGAGCTGTCAAGCATATGTACTGTGTTCCCAAATCTAGCTCTACAAGCCCATTTGTAAACAGATCCGTGGATGATTTAACAGATTATATAAATCACAATGCCAAATACATCCCTGGTGTACTTACCAGGATAAATCTATACAATGTACCAATCCAGTGATCCAAAACATAACAAGTCTATCTGCTCCAAAGCATGTGAGTTACACTTAAGAACCTTTTTTTCCTTTATTTGACATCCACAACTGTACTAGCTCAACATCAACATGAACTTTAGGCAGCTTTTAACACTGCTTTCTAAGTTCTTGGTTTCAAATAACTTTAGATATCACTTGTCCTAGACACTTGGAAAAACACGGTTTTCAAGTGAGCTTTTTCGCAGAAATGCCTTTTAAATCTTACCGAAGATGGTTTTGGTCCACGTTTCTTCTTTTCTGCCTTTTCCTTTTCTTCCAGTTCCATGTTTTCTCTTTCAATGAGAGTGATTAAAGTATTACACCTCCTTTGCAGCTCCTGCATTACACAACATATTCAATCAGTACTTTAGGAAGCCGCTTACTGTAAAAATCCTCTTAGAATATTAAAAAAGCTCTCTAGTAGGTAAGTGTTTCACTGGATCTTGTCAAGAGTAACAAAGAATGAAATGTTTCATGATACTTACTGGCTGGCTTCACAGGAATGCATTTGATCATGGATGTTTGCTTTTTAAAACACGTTTGTATTAAATTGGAAAAGGGTACCTTAGAATTTTGAACTCCTCCCATTTTAGTTTAACTGCATTTGCCACCCATACAGTTGTTGGAAAGTTATAAAAAGGTAAAGCCTTGTTCCCATGCACCTACCTCAGTATTTCAGTAGCAATTTAATGAAATATTAATTTAATTTAATATCGTCATAGACATTCATGAACAACAAAGAGCAATATATATATATACCATTGCAGTTCTGGACTTGAGAAACCAGTCAAATCTGAATTGCGGCGAGTTTCGGATACATTGTCTTAATTCATCATAGACATTTTCTTTATCAAATCCTAGTTTGTGAAGCATACAGATTAGAAAGCGATCCTCCTCTTCAGTGTAATTCTTCCCTTTATTAGTACCATAGGATATTCTTAGTTGGTGGAAAGGGGCTTTATATCTCCCAATCTGAACAAAACAAATAAGACCACATAAAGCTAAGAAATAGGTCAGAATTAGCATGGAAGTCTTTTGTATGAAAGCAATACATCACATGAAGACAGAAAACTGGATCTTTAAGGATCTCCCATGCTAAGTCGCCACAAGAAAAGGACTATAGGTTCAGGGCAGTGCATTTATCAAAGCTATCCAAACTGGCAAATTCTGGTTTAGACAACAGACAGCTTTGTAATCTTTTGACTAATGGCAGACTTTCACTACATCTGAAAACAGGCAAGACTGGTCAGGATTCAAATGGCAACGATCCTTTTAAACACAAATCCTCAGAACTAGTAAAATCAGAGTAAGAGTAAAGAGGTACATGTAAGTTAGCACATGGTTCAGCTGCCTTCTGGTTGAGTCCGACACTTCTTCCCTAGAAGAGAACTAACTCAGCAAACCTGAAGTGGGGAGAAAATTCTGACAAAATGTCTTAATTTACTACAAATCTCTTCACTACCAAATACTGCCTGGTGAAACACAGACAAGAACAAAAGCTTCCTCTGTTGGGTAAGTCTTTTTTAAGTGCTCTAAACAGATGTCACTCTCTCATCTCTGTTTCTAGCTCCCTCTGTCTCTCTACCTATCTCTCCCACTATCTCTAACTGTTTCTACCTGTCTCCATCTCCGTCTCCCTGTTTCTCCATTTCTCTACTTCTCTCTCCATCTTTCTCTCTCCCCATCTCTTTCCCCATCTCTCTACCCTATTTTTCTCCCCCATCTCTTTACCCCTTTGTTTCTCCCTGTCTCTCCCTCTTCCTCCGTTTCTCTCTCTCTCCCCTATTTTCAGTTACACGTATCCAGAAGGAATTGTGCTCCTTCCCAAAGCCTGTACTATGTGGAGTTTGTTACACAGCACTCTGTGTGCTATAATACAAAAGACTGTTACAAACGCCAGGGTAGGCCATAGCTAAGGCTTCTGTGGGATGGAAAAGCCACAGGAAGCAATTGCTGAGCGTTATGCAAAGAGACCAATGTCATGCCCAAGATGTCTTCATACATCAGCAGCACTGGCCAGACATGGGTCCTGTAACTCCCCTCACTGGCACCAGGAAACAAGAGCAGGAAACAGAGCAAACTCACTTTGGTATCGAGAGCCTTTTTTATGCTGATTCGTCTCTGAATTCTGGCTTCTCCTCTTTCAATCTGAGCCATGATTTTCTCTATGTCTTGGAGTTCATTGCATCTTTCCCAGAACACAGCTAAGAAAAGAACAACCGGTTAGTTTCTTATCACGCATTGTGAAAGTCAGAGGTTTTACCTTAAAAAACGATGTTAGCTGTTCCTTGATTTCACCAGAGCTTACTGCTGTGTAACAACAGACATGCCTTTAGCTGATAAGGAACCTTCCCTTGCTGCTACCATGTGCTGCAGTATTACAAATGCTGTTTTGAAGGAGATAGATGTAGGAATCTTCAGTTTAAATGAGGTGCAATACAGGTCAGAAAGATTTTTGTGTATCAGTCTCCTTCTCACAGGAAAAAAAGCTTCTTCAAATGGAAACTGATGTAACAAAATACAGTTTTACTAAGAGAAGCAAGAGGGCAACTGAGTGGCCAAAGACAATCAAGTGCCTAAAAGACAATTAAATGTTTAAATAAAGGGGGTTTTTAGGAGAATTTTTCACATTTTCAAGCTGCTCTATACCTTTAGAAATGTAGTGCCAGGACCTTGTAGCCACACTGCAGTGGAAAACTGTTCTGAGACATGAGAGGTAAGTAGCCGAGTGGACTCAAGTTACAAAAACCAGTGGTCACTGTATGTTCAATCATGACATGTTTACTGTGTTCTGCTCTCAAGGAGAAGGACGAGGTAAAGGTTAACTACTGGTTAGTGAATACAAGGAAAAGGGAAATCTCTCCAGCTTAGTATTGTTTCTCAGCATTTCCTTTTGCAAAAATAACCAGGAACTGAAGAAAGTGCTACCCACTTAGATTTAGGATACAGTAAAGTAGTTCAGCAAGAGTTTACATGTGCATTTTAGTACAGCCTTAATTATGCAGGCACTAAAGATGGTAAAAGCCAGATCAGCAGGTCCAAAATCTATCAGTATGATTCCACCCCAAAAACCTTAAATAGCAGCGTAAGAAATTCTCAGCAGTTACCATGTTCACAGGCAGCTCAAATGAGGCAAGCAGAGTTAGACACTCTCAGAGCTGAGTACAGAATCAAGTTACCTGAATACTCAATGACTTCCTCTGGGGTTTTTCCTTCGACTTCTCGTGCTATATTTTCAATGTCATCACGGCCCCACTTCTCATTGGCTTTGATGAACTGGTTGAAATCTCTCTTATTCCAGTTAGTGAAGCCCTGGACAGCAATCAAGAGGAAACATTGCACAGAGGATCAGGATTTGTCAATCTCCAAATTTGATTCAACAGGTTTCTTTCAATTGCCTGTAACACTTCCATCATTCCACAGTGTTAAACCTTTTCTTTATCTGCAGTTTAATTTAGTAGAAAAACTGTTTTTATACTACAGTCACTGTAGTCTCTCCATCTAAATACTGCATAATGATTAGCACTAGTTTTCTAGTTACCTAGTAATTTCTGGTAAGTTTTCAGCTGATAAATTAATCCCTCCTCCTAATATTCTCTGCCTGGGATTGCTTTCTAAGAAAAAAAAAATTGTTTAAGTGAAGCAAGCAGTGTCTATAACGGCTTTTGTTTTGTCAAAAAGGCCCCCCAAATGCCTCACAGACACCCTCAGCCATTGCACCTGGTCACTCTCCCTCAGAAAGACTAAAGCTATCTTGTGATGATGATACTCAGCAGGGACACAAATAGCACTGCTGAAGTTATGAGCTGCCAAAGTAGGTCCATTTCATATTACCAATAACTTTTAGAAGTAGTTGGAAGTAGCAAGTTCTGCCAGCCATGTTGTGATTTAGCCACAGCTTACTGGACTGTACTGATTCCTGACCTCTGTGATTCTGGTGTCTCCACAGTGAGCTGTTCCAGCTCATTACTACGCAAGCAAGAAATCCTGTCCTGTAATTCCGATCCCCTGCCAAAATACAATGTGTAAATATCTAAATAAGGTATCTAACAATATCTAAATAAGGTATATCAGGCATTCACCTGTTTTAAATTATTTAAATATACATGCTTCCTAATTATATACCTGTTCGGTTCATACCCTCTTTTAGAGAGGGGCACTATCCACTACCAGGTGTAGTTTAGGAAAACTGACCATTCAGACTCCAGGATTCACTTTCACATGGGTGTGAAACTGAGGCAGAAGATATGCATCAAATAATGTGGAATGCAGCACACCCAGCTCTGCAGCCAGTCTGCAAAGTCCCACAGCCAAAGAATAGATGTCACAGTCTACAGTCAATGCCAGACTAGGATTCAGGAGAATCCAAATGCACTAATTTGGTGCACGTTCCTTTAAGATATCCAGACCTATGACAAACCTAATGCTAGAACTCTTTTCAGTCAGAACCAAAATTTGCAGATGGGTTAACTACAGCACATGCAAATCAGTGACCAAGAAATGTTCCCATAACGCTGTAAAACACAAAACAAGCTTCAGCTGATTTCAGTCTCACTGAAGACCCAACAATACCTGGGTTAGAAGCTTCTCTTTTTCTTCTAGTTCTTCATCATTAAGAGGTTCAGCCTCATCAATCTTAAGCTGCTCTTCCTTTTGTGCTTGGGCTGCATTTGGGAGATCAGGATTACGAGGTACCTGAAAGGTTTTGCACTTTGTAAAACTGAATTAACTTCTCACAGATAATTGCTAATTGTCACTTTTCCATTAATATAACCTATTAACTTCTTCAGCTGAACATGATTTTATTAAATTTAAATTATTGTGAAAGGCTGGAAAAGTACATATTCTCTTACTGTTGCAGTAAACTGTTTCAATGTGTGAACTTAGAGAATCCCATAGAAGGGAGTGGACCTTAAAGATCACGTCATTTCCAATGCCCTGCCATGGGCAGGGACACCTTCCACTTAGACCAGGCTGCTCAAAGCCTTGTCCGACCCGGCCTTGAACACTTCCAGGGGTGGGACATCCACAGCTTCTCTGGGCAACCTGTGCCAGCACCTCAGCACACTCACAGTGAAGAATTTCTTCCCAATATCCCATCTAAACCTGCCCTCTGTCATTTTAAAGCCATTCCCTTGTAAAAAGTCCCTCTCCAGCTTTCCTGCAAGCCCCCTTTAGGCACTGAAAGGCTGCAATCAGGTTGCCCCAGAGCCTTTTCTTCTCCAGACTGAACAACCCCAACTCTCAAGCCTTTCCTCTTGAGAGGCGCTCCATCCCTCTAGTCAAGGAAATTCTTCAGTTACCTTGTAACCAATTGTTTTCCGGTAGTAGAGAATCTCTTTTTCCAATAGTTCAAACAGGCGAGGAGGAAAGAACTGGAAGTCCTGTACATTTGGCTGTTTTGGAGGCCGTGGAGCCTGAAACACAAAGTTTGCATTTGGCTCCCTTTCACATCCAGAATCTGCTTCTTTGTAAGAACTGATTTAAGTTTATGAGCAAACAAAAAGCTTTATTGTTACAAAAATGCACTGTCTTAACTTGGGGGAAAAAAAAGGTCACACCATGCAAGAGACAACAGCCATCACAAAGAATTCTAAAAGTAAAAGACCAGTGAGAGAAGGGGAAGAGAGGTCTTTTGGGAGGAAGAGGAGGAGGTGGCTAGGGAAAAAGTCACATGTTTAAAGCATCAATAAGGGAATCTTCCACAGCTAAAGAAAATTTACAGCTGCTGAAGTAAGAACCAGAAAAAACTTGATCTTACCCTCCTAACATCTTAACAAGTTTTATCCTGTCCCTAATTTTCTCACAGAAGTTTGTCCCATGTCCTCTGGAAATTTTTTCTAAATTTAGTTTCCTCTCTTTATAAAAATGAACAGAGCAGTTTTTATGACTAAAGACCAATTCATTGCTTACAGCTTTAGCCATTTACCATGCACATTTCAACAATTTATTCCTTTTATTAGTCAACTCACCTTGGGTGCTTTTGGTTCACTGACTCGAAGAGCCTCTCTGAAGTAAGCATCCACAGCATAATTGGCTTTTCTTTCTCTTTTAGGTGGTTCAATCCACTCTGTAAATGCCAACTATAAAAAACAAAACCCACCACCCCAAAAAACAAAAATTTAGTTTTGCAAGATCATCAGACCACCTACAAGTTTTATATAAATTTCAATCTACTTCATTATAAGTGTTATAAGTATTTTTATTTAAACTACTATCATAGATGACATTGTATTTTACCCAATACCTCTTAAATAAGTATGATTAAGACATGCAATTTAGTGCATTCCTCCAAAAGAAACTTAAAACATTACCTTCTGTTTTTCTCTGTAGTCTTCCCCTTCAAAATTATACACGCTAGATTCAGTATCCATAGTAAAATTCCTAAGGGAGCTTTCACCCATCTTTGAAAGTTTTTCGTTCATTTCCGCAGTCTTGGACGGGGGATACAGAAAAGAACAGTAGCCATTTGGATGGTACTTCATTATTTAACATCTCATTCCCAGATAGAACGGGAGCCATTTTGGAAGGCACGTCATTATTAAACACCTCATTCCCAGAAAGGAGCCACTCTGAAAGGTACTTCATTTTAAAACATCCCATTGCCAGAAAGAAGAGGAGCCATTCTAGAAGGTACTTGACTATAAAACATCTTATTGACAACATCAGAAAAAACAAACAGGATTGAGCAACACGAAAACCCTCCACAGCAAAACCCCTTTTCTCTCCAGCTTGGAACCAAGTTATCATCCAGAGACACATTATGTTGCCATCACATTTAAATCTACATGTGGGCTTCCCCTTTCCAAACCTTCTCACCTTCTTTGCCCCTCTTTCCAAAATGTGATCAATATCTTCATCTGTAATCTCACTGTCCTTTGAGGCAAACACATGAGTTGCTCCATGTCTGATCATTTGCAGCATTTCATCCTTTCCAAGTTTATTCAGGTTTTGATCCACCAATCTTCCTAAAGATAAAAACGCTCGAGGATAGCAACTAACTAAAAAGTTTGTGTTATGGAAGGGGCAACACATGATTTTTCTCCCCCTTATATTTCCACATACAATCTATATGTTACTGATTCCAAGCAAGTCAACCAACTTTTCTCCATCTATTAGAAAAAAGAAAGGCATTAATTTCCCCAGTTTAAAGGAGAAGCTGAGTGCTTTAAAAAAATGAATCTGACTATATCCACTTGTATGCATGTATCACTAGGGAGGTTAAGCAAAAAGTTAGTGAGGAAATGCCTACTCCTACAGCAAAATAACTTTTCAAGTGGATGAGGCCTTTGCCCCCTCTCTTCAGAGTTCAGCTGAGGCAAAAGCAACATTCCCACTAGTTCTTACTGGCTGATTCTACCATGGTTTACAATGGGAAGAGAATTGCATCCTAGATACGAAGTGCCTTCATATACTTGCCTTGCTGGATGACTATGGAATCCAGGCGGAGTTTCATTTCCGCACGCTCCACTATCCTTTCCTCCACCGTATTGTCTGTAATAAACCTGAACACACGGACAGTCTTGGTCTGGCCAATTCTGTGCGCTCGATCCTGGCCAAAACAGTAACAAAAAATTCAGGACTTGTCTTCCAGCAAGACTACATAATGAGGCTTAAGATTTTCCTTATTTCCAGCACACTAATTTACTAAACAGAACAGCATAGGTTACTTAAATGTTTACAGCTATCCATGGCTACCCAAAACATTACATTTTTATCTACATTGCAAGTTTTGGGGTTTTTTTTCAGTAACATCAACAATGAGTCTGTCTCTATGTATCACAGCCAAGTAATAGCATGTTTCGGGGTTTTTTGTTAAATCACATAGGGGAGAAGACTTGGATGCTCCTGACCTTAAGCAACCTTCTATAAAAGCTAAGAATGAAGAAATCATCTCTGTATTGACCAAAAGCTGCCTTTCTCAAAATCCTACAGTTATGCCATGAGTAGTTAATGAAAAATACAGCACCCTGCCTCTCCTGATTAGCAAACACGAACCACTGTGAGAACCAGTATACTCAACATACACCTGTAGTGGTAGCTGGTCCTGTCTCACTTGAGCTTCTACACACCAGTTCCATCATTCTTTTCAAGTAATTTTTGCTAGAGTACTTGAGATCCTACAGGTTAACTGAAATAATTAAAGAGATTTCCAAGACTTGTCACTGAAAGGCCTCATTTGTCAAAAAAAAAAAACCACTGGCAGTTTTTAAATAGCTTTGCTTTCTTAGGTGGTCACTAATGTCCTTGACATGTTTCCAGGATGGAGATGCATGCAAATCTACTTTAAAAAAAATGAAAGATAGCTGCTAAAAGGAGATCCTTCAATTACTATCACCATAGAAGCAGTTTTTGAAAAGTTTAATTCAACTTTTCTGTATCTCATTTTCAAGATCTCAGGCAAAACAGTGTAAATACATTCACCTCCACTCCCTGCAATGGTAAAGCTTTAAAGCTTTATAGTTTTGGGATTAACAACCTAGATTTACTTCATTTTTACTTAAACAAGTAGGCTATTTTCATTAAATAATACTAAGAGGTGTAGCATACACCCAGCATTACCCCACTGCATAAAACACTTTATAACCCAAATGTGACTAAGGACTAATGGTTCCACAGAGTGGAAGTTGCACTTGAACTGAAAATTGGTCTTACAAATCCTACTCCTGTGTTAAAATGGGAAAATACCAATTTATTTTGGAAGTACATATTTCTAGCAAAGTTCTGTGAGAAAGAAAAACTAAATTTCCATCTGGAATTTTACCATAGCCTGGAGGTCTACTTGTGGATTCCAGTCTGAATCATAGAGAATTACAACATCAGCAGTAGCCAGATTGATTCCAAGACCTCCTGCTCGTGTACTCAACATGAACACAAATTTTGAGCTGTCAGGATCGTTGAATGCATTAATGGAAGCCTAAATAAATGAAAAGAATGTATCAGTTGAACAAAATGTTTTACTAGTATTTTTACTTAAATACAATCCTTAAAATTGTGAATACCTGTCGTTCGTTGTGAGGAGTTTGTCCATCCAGTCTGCAATATTCATAATTCCTCCACATACAGTAATCTTCCAAGATATCTAGGACTCTTGTCATCTGACTGAAGATTAGAACCCTTGAGCCTGTTTGGGTAAAAAGGTTTCTTATGCTTTCACCAAAACATAAGATTTAACAAACTCTGCAAGTCTGCACTACCAGAAAAGGAAGGAGAGCAGTTCCATGTACTAAGAAGAAAAGCAGTTTGAATTTCAGATCCCAAACTACAAGGCGGGGCTGCAGCTGCTGCTTTCACAGCATATCCATGCCATGGGACATGTCTGTCTTACTCTGATATGTCACTGTCTAGTTAATGGTTGCCTTTTCCCTTTTGTTTTGTGTTGTACTCCTTAACAAAATGTTCCCAGACACAACAGAGTAAGATGATAACACAAATACAAAACCATCATCAAGTATAAAGAATAAAACTTTGAAGTATTTGTTTGTTTTGGATTTAAGATCTCTAGAAATAAAGTGAATTCTTCTTAAAGACTTGTCAGTTTACTTACCTGCCAAGAACAACTTAAAAAAAAAAAAAAGAAAAGTAAATGTTCAGTAATTTATGCATACATACACAACCACTTCCAGTCTACTCGAGAAATTCAAGTAAAACACAGGATATAACAAAGTTTCTACTTCCTTTTGTCCTTTAGACTCGAGGGCTCATACTAAACTCTTTTGCTTAAGATGATAATTTGATTTGAGACCAGGCCAGTATGAATTACAACACCTCATCAATAAGCCTGATAGCAGGAAGAAAGCAAGATCAAAAAAAGCACAGTAACCACTGAATTGTTTGGATTTTAGTCTTGAGTTATATGGCCACAGATGCTTGGATGATCCCTAAATACAAAGTACAGGTTACTTTTATGTTACTGAAGGTTGAGGTTTGGATGTGGTTTTGTTCTGCTGCAAAGTGTCCTCACTCACAAACTTACCTTCAACTCCTTTAGCAAAGTTACTTCAGTAACTTCAAAAAATAAGAAGTTAAAAATTTATTCCTGAGTCAAAAGCTCTGTGGCAAGTGAGTTTTACACTAATCTATTTCAAAGCTTTGTCCCTACTATCAAATAACTTTAAAACAACTCAAGAGTTGCTCCATGTCTGAGTGTTTATATAATACACTGAAAAACCTCAGGTGCTGCTCAAAATTACATCCAGCAAGAAAGACCAACATTTCATAAAGGATTAGACTTTAACCCTGCATGAGGACTCTGAATCTAAAATGGTCCTTCATGGTAAATCAAAGGTGTGGCTAAAATACTACATAATTATATTTCAAATAGCTAATAAGACTAGGAAAGAAAACCTAAAGCCCCAATCAAATGATATTTCTGTGGTCTCAACTTAGCTGGGACAAAAAAATAAAAACAAAACAAAAACCAAACCAAAACAAACCAAACCAAACAAACAAACAAACAAAAAACAAAACAAAAAAAACCTCCAAACCACTTCAGCACAAAAGTCATAATGGACTATTGATCCAAGCTGGTATCATACTAGAAACCAGCAATAATCCTGGCTGAAGTCTGCTGGTTTTTGCTCAGGATACACAGAAACATCACTGAACCAAAAAACTCTCAAAAGCCCAGAAATGAGTTGCGTACCTTGTTCCTTCAACTTAGGAAGCAGTTTGTCCAGAACTACCATTTTGCCACTGTTGGTGACCAAATGCATGTCTGTTGTGTAAGGTGGGCCAGGTTCTGCTCCATCAAAGAGGTAAGGGTGATTGCAGCATTTCCGCAGCTGCATCAGGATGTTCAACAGTCTCATCTTGTCCAGCTTCCCAGCCGAGTTCAGGATATCTATGTCCTTCATCAGGATTCGTGTATACCTACAGCAAAGAACGGAAAAAACCTTCTGGTCACTCTAAAATGAAGTTAGTCTGTCTTTAAGCAACAAGTACTCTCAAAAGCTCACCCTCCCCCTCATTTCATCAGGTAAATCTCCCTGATATGCGTGGTTCTGTCATCATAGCAGTGTCACAAAGAAATAGGTATAAATTGGGAGTACACCAGAGAGAATTAAATCAAGTTCCACACAACCTTCAAGTCACAGACAGCACATTCCTTCTGAGCCTTAACCACAGCCCAGTCAAGCAAGTGTATTAATTACCATTCTCGCTGCATTTTGCTGAGGCCCACATAAATTTTAACTTCCTTCTTCGGAGGCAAGCTTTTCTCCACATCAGCCTTGATGCGACGGAGAAGGAACGGTCGTAGCACCTGAAAGAGGTTCATCATTAAATGCATTTTGGAAACTGAAACACTAAGCAGGTCAATAGACAAAACACAGAGCAGATATTCTCTATCACAGATACCAGACCTATTATTAGACAATCTGAAAAAGCAACCTATATGGAGAGATTATTTGCTGTACACGGGACATACATGTGCTTCCTTTGAAGACTCAAAAGATTAGGTCAAAATCATCTTTCATATGGTTCTGTGTCCTTTGACTTAATTTTACTTGACTGAAAATTTCTGGAATAATCTCTTTTATCCTAATAGTCTATCATAAGAAGCATTAGAAGAATTGTTTAGGATTTAACTTAGGTAAACGTAACACTTGTACAAAAGGCAGAAGGACTCACCATATGAAGGCGCTCCACCAGTTTTTGATCCCCTAGACAGTTGTTCGTATCAAACCAAGAATCAAAATCCTGTATCAACAAAGTCATCAGTTTGTCAGAGGCTTCCTTTCAAGGTGCAATGGCATCACAATGGTGAACAAATACAACTCTTATATAGCCAGTAAGTAAAAGAATTACCCTATTTGGCCTATTTTTATGAAAAGCTCTATAACACAAACATTTCTAACTGTCAATCTATCATCAGTAACTGACATCCCTAACTATACATATCCCCTAACTATACATATCCAGGTCTATCCCCTAACTATATATCCAGGTCAAATCTGGAAAACTAGCAAAATTAATTTGATTAGCAGAAATGAAGACTTACTTCAGCTGAGTTAAAGACATCTGGCAAAAGGAAGTTGAGAAGTGCCCAGAGTTCATGTAAGTTGTTCTGAAGTGGAGTTCCAGTTAATAGCAGCCGGTTAGTAGTCTTGAATTCCCTCACAATTTCTGATAACTGAAGGACATTGAGACATGAGCAAATAAAAAACATTACTAGTCCCCACACCACCACTTAATAACCCACACAAATCTCTTTTTCACTGTAAAATAAATTACCTTTGATTTTTCATTTTTAATCCTGTGGGCTTCATCTATAACAAGGTATCTCCAGTTGAACTTTTTGAATACTGACTTCTCTTTGATAAGCATTTCATATGATGTTACACAGACATCCCATTCTCCAGGCAACAACACATCTCTCACAAAGGCAGCCTAGATAACAAAGTGACAGCTAGTTACTGAGGCTTTGCCAAATTTAAAGCAAAAAGAACACAGTAGCACTGTTACAATTTTCCTATTTTAAGTCTCATGGGTTTTTATTGGTCTACACAGTAACCTGCCTTCATAAAAGGAGACAGCAAACCTTTGACAAGAAACTATGAACATAAAGTGATGAAGCAACAGCTGGGCAACACACACATGAATTCTAAGCTGGTTATATCCCAACTAGGCAGCATTGTAGGTCTTAAACCACTACAAATCCAAGTAATATCCTTCCCAGGGAAGGAAAAGGAAAGGACAGCAAGATCACGTGCTGGATTTACACAGGAATACACAGGAAAAACCACCACATCCAAACTTACTCGCTGGTCTTTGTCACCGATCAAACAAACTGCTCGAAGTGTTGGTACCCATCTCTTGAATTCATTCATCCAGTTCTGCAGAGTGGACTTAGGAACTAACACCATGTGAGGTCCAGGAATGTTTCTGTAGTGTTTCATGTAGCCAAGAAGAGAAATTGTTTGCAGTGTCTTCCCAAGACCCTGTAAGACACATTAATGTGTTAGAAAAAAGAAAATCTCTCAGAAAACACCTTTAAGAAAACCCAAGAGTGAGCTTCGAGTACAGCATGGAAGGCACAGCAGCCTGAACAAACCAGGGAGATACAAAAAGGGTTATCAAAGGCTTGGTTAGGAAAGGCTTGGATGGCTTCCCACATTTCATTAAAACAAAGTAGCAAGAGTAAAATTTTCAAACCTTGGATAAGGAAGTTAGAATTTTGCCTTACCTTTCAAGTAAGACACCTTGTTAAAAGTACAAGAAAGCATTATTTCCTAAAACTTTATTTTGTAGACTATGGTGTACTCAGGTTATTTAGAGGTCAAACTTTACAAACTGGACTTAGGTGTTCTCTTAAACTTGAAATAAAGTGAATAATTCAAGAACCCTTAGGAATTTTTAATTTATTCAATTAATTAAGCATTAATATTAATAACACTGTTGCCGTAACAGTGATATATTATCACTGTTATTATCACTGTTATATTATCAGCCTTATATTATTAATGCTTTATAATAGTAAATAAGTTCTTAATTAATTTTTTAAAGGAGGCTTCCACAGGCCAGAAATGACATCAGCTCCTGTGTCGAGAGAACCAAACAAGCGTAAAAAACTGCCTATGTCAAAGAAGAAAACAAATACTAAGCTTCTGGTAAAACATGGCATCTTCAACATATAATTTTAACTAAAACAAAACTGAGGAAGACCTGAAAAATCAGATAATTTCTATAATATAAGTAATTAAAAAATATTATGATTCAAATGCATGAGAATTAAAAACCCCAAACACCATCAGCACAAGTAATTTTTGGTTCTATAATTCGAGTCTCTGTCTTCAAAATACCCAAAATCCATCTGATACAAGATGTGGAAAAGTGTTTATAAGCTGTGTGAAAAGCATTAATAACTTCAAAACAATTAATACCTAGGAATAAACAAAAAAATATTTAGTAGTAATTAATCTCTTCAACACAAGATGGATTTTGGAATACCACAAATCCAAGAACTAATAAAGCTTCCCAGGTGTTTTTGTTAAAACAAGCCTGCTCCACTTAGCCAAAAAAAAATTCCTTTATTCATAAGCATGTATGTTTAAGAAAATCCTTGATGTATTTAAATGTGAAGCATGTTACTAAACAGTAATTTAAACCCATTTGTCTCTAACTTATCTTGAGGTTTTATTACACAGAAATTACAAGATATGGGAAATGCAATACACTGAAATTAATTAGATTTTAGATTTTTCTTTCTCCTTTTCCACTCCTTATGAAAAAGAGATACATCTAAAATTATTAAGGCAACAAAAATATCTGTCTGTGAAACTACTACAATTTCTCCTGCATTCATCCCTTGTCTTTCGGAGGAAAAGAATAAAAACAGAAGCAAAAGCTACTATGGCCGGCCAGTGCCACCTGAAATGCCCATGGTCATGGTGTATGAGAAATTTTAACACAGCTCTCTAGCTACATCTATCTTTGCACCATAATTCCCAGAAAATTCCCACTGCTGTAGCTGTTCTGTGGAGATCACTCCATATAGGACACTCATATCTTGCTATCTACATGTGGCCCTAACAATAGGAAGTGTTTCCACATTTGCTGCTCTTTTCATACATGACACTCTCCTCACAAGGGCAGCTTGAGAATACCATAACAAAACACCTGCAGTTTAGAGAGAAAGGAAACAGAGGACATGTCATTTTGTGGAACAACTCCCCTCCACCAACTTCATGTTCCTAAAGGTTTACAGATTCCCTTTCTGTATGTCTATTTTTGAAACCTGCCTGCACAATTTATTAGAAGTAAGATACCTCTGACACTTTTAAAATTAGTGACTTTAAACACATTCGAAAAATAAGATTTGGCAAATTATATATTGCATTTTGTGTTATTAAAACTCCCATATATACACACACAACTGGACTAAAATGGCACTGTATTGCATGTGTTCTTAAGTGATCCTAAACATGGGCTTGGTGCATACCATTTCATCTGCCAGGATGCCATTGATGCCATTTTCATACAGAGAAATGAGCCAGTTCAGTCCTCGGATCTGGTAATCACGCAGCTTTCCCCATTTCACATCTAAAAGACATCAAAGAATAAACTAAAAGATATACAAAAACTAAGGAAATAATTTTACCACCTGTTGTCTGCAAACTGACAGTGATTACCAGCTACAGAACAAAAACAAGTAATAAATTCACGTAACAAATCTAAGGACAATGCAGAGTGGAGACAGCAACATCTTAATTTTGTTTCTGCAAGCTGCTGCAACAGCTTTGTTTTCTGCAAGAGCCCAAAGCACGTGGAAGTTCTATCACCACTGTCCAAATCAGAACACAGTCAAGCATTAAAACAACAGAATACTGAATTCCCTTAAATGAACTGGAAGCTGTTAGGTGCTTTAAATTGTATCAGAATATAGTTCACTTATGTAAAAATGATAAGATGACAGACTTAAAAACTCTTTCCTATTAACAGAAATACAGCAACTGGATTTCTAACAGACAAGACTCACTGGACCATCTTTCTAGCCTAACTGAAAATGAGCAGTTCCTCAATGATACATTTTGTACCGTTAGATCAGTGCTGCATTTTTTTCCTCCCTCTCCTATCCCGCCAAATTATTTCATCACCCTTAGGGAATATGAAAATCAAGTTCATTTTAAACATTTTGAAGAAAAAGAACAGGGGCAAAAAAAAAATAAAAAGAAGGAAACACACATGAGGGAGATTCTTCAAATCGAGTGCAGACATTCGTTGTCTTGGAGCTTTCTGTTAACAGCTCCTCGTCCTCTTCCTGCTCTGTTCTACGGTGCCGATAGCTGGAAAAGTCCAAGAAAGTAGTAAGTTTCTGGATAAATGAAAAGACATCAAGTTGCTGCAAAATAAAATCTAATGAATATTAATGGCTACACTGCAGTACAGAATGTAAACACCCAAAGAAATTTCTAGCAAGATTCTTCATTAGAATTCACGTTCAACAGGCTCAAATACCAGCCCAAAGTGAATGGAAAGGTTCATCAGCACTGGCCTTTAACTACAAGACAGGGAACAACACTGCATTTAAGTTCTGCTGCACCTGCCAAACACTGCAGCCATACGAGCTGCAATGAAGGCAATCCAAATTTCTAGACTTAAATTTTCAAGCTGCCTGCAAGGTGTTGCACACTGACGTTCTCCATAGGCTCTTAAAATGTAGAGCCATGACTGCTTTACTTTTCTGCCCCTGCTTTTCTTCATGCTGGAAAGCTTTAGCATCAACACAAATCTCTTGTAACTCCTTGAATTCTTAAGCAACCCTCAACTTACAGGTGGGCAGTTGAAAAAAAGGCACACACACTGACACAGAACAAAAACTTAGCAAGTTTAACTTCCATGTTTAAAGCACAATAAAATCTTAATTATAGTACTGGTTGGCCTATGTGTCATCACTCACTCGCCAGCTGACAGTAAATTCTGTTTCTCGTCCTTCTTTATTCGTGGACGTCCAGGTTTCATTTTTAAAGGTGAAGTTGGAGTTTTCTGAGCAGCAGGCTGAATGAAATGAGCGAAGAGCTCAGTCTGCTTCAACAGATACTCAAATCTGTTTGCTCTGTCTGTTTGCTGGTGACAAGGGAAAATTAAATGGAACAAGTGTGAGACATTCCAGTATGTATTCATTCAAAAGAAAAAGCAAACAAATACTTTTTAAATATAGATTCACATTACTTTATACACATCACTTCAACACCAAAGAAGACATGAGTAACATCAATACATCTGATGCTGACAGATTCAATACTCTTTTTGGGGGCCAAGGCTCATCTTGGCTACGCAGCAAGATCAAAGCTGCAAGACAGATCTGTGCCAAGACTGAAATCCGACTTTGGCACAAAGATTGCACAAATCTCACTAGATAAGGCCAGAGTCCCCTTAACAACTTTCTCCAATCAAAAGTAATAGTCCCACTCCCAGAAATTTCCCCCCACCCATCACACAGGAGATTCTTCATTGTACTCATTCATCTCTCACCAAACTGGCAACGACTGCTCCCTACTGCACTGGTGACCTGCCTGCTCAGTGAGATACAGAACCTCCCTGGGCTGTCAGATAAGCAACAGAGCTGGCATCAAAGGTGGCAGTGAGGGCAGAGCAGCTCATAGCCACAAGCCAGAACATCTATTTCGGTAGAAGAGACCTTAGATATGCTCAGCCTAACTCATCAGGCTGCCCCTTTGATAGGAGTTGCTGTTTCTGCTGTGCAAGAAAGATTACAGCAGACAATATTAGTATCTGAAACGTCCAGCTTCTTTGAGACAGGTTCCATTTGGAACCAACACACCTTGCCAAGGCCACACCAAAACTCTGAACGGACAAACAAGCCAAAAACAGCTCCAAGGCTAACAGTAACCACTCTGACATTCTGCCAGCTGCTACAGCATGACCTGGTATTTAGCAACTTGCAGCACAGCTACAGGAAGTCAATTTTCTTAGTAAAAAGGAACATATGTTCCAGGCTTCTGCAAGAGCAATGGCAGCACTGTGTTTTCCTTCTCAGAGCAAGCAGATCCTGCACTATGGAAGAGACAGGAAGACAAAGTGTTAGAGAATAAAGAGACCACAAAAGATGGTCCTCTTGATGTACCACAGAGGACTCAGACTCACTCTAAGGGTATTTTAAGCTTGAATGACACAGCTACAATCTACATCCACTAAATATAAGTTTTCCTGTCTATTCTTCATAGGTTTTGTTTGTTTACTTCACAAGAGTTTCTGGGGTTTAAACTAGATAAGATCTCACTACTATCCATATTGCTCACCCTTACTTTTAAGTTCTTTTTTTACTGGTTGTACAAAAGAGAAGTAGAAGAGACGCAAACTGCACCGCAGAAGGTTCCTTGTTCTAAAATTTTAGTGAGGAATCCTCTGCAAGTTTTGGCTGTGCACACACATCCCCACACTTGCTTTAACTGCCCTTAAGGACGTTCTTTTAAGGCACTAACAAACATTATCTGTGTCTTTTAGGACACAGAAAAGAACAGGCTGTACTCTGCAACCCGGAGCTATCCTTCTACCAACAGAGATACTTTTCCCATTTTCTTTTTCAGTGCATCTCTAAAACACAATTGCCCTTGTTACTGTGTCTGTCTAGAGACTAAAGGAGACAATGCCAAGTTCACTTCCTTCAGTGTGCCAGAAAGTAGCACAAAGAAATATGCAGAAGATGACTGGGTTATTTTCAGTAGCAAGAAGAAATAACACAGGAAGCAGCAAATTATAAGAATCAGTTTCACTTTCCTATGAAGAAATTCCACATGGAGTCACAGACACCGGAATTACAAACAGGAAGAAAGGCAAACAGGGAGGAACAGAGAAAGAAACTGTGATGAGATGGTGAGGAATGGGTGACTCCATCTCTTACACTATAAAAACTAAAAGGACCCTATATTATAAAGAAAAAAAAAAGGGAAAATAGCAAATTTTCTCCTTTTTAACCTGTGAAGCACAGAATCACCACCCATCTTCAAAAACCTGAGGTCTCTAATTAAACCTTCACAAAGAGACTCCTAGAGAATCCTTTCATTTCTGACTGAGAAGTTGAATGCTCAATTCTTTATAATCCCCTTGCCTACAGGATGGACCGCTCTACATGTAACTTTAAAATGCTGGAAAGGAGAAGGGTCCAAGGAGCGTTTTTCTGGATTTTTTTGTTTCAAGTTACTTAAATATTTTTTAGTACCTGGACAAAGCTTTATAAATCCAGTTCATATATTTCAAACAAGCAAACAGAAAACTCAAATCTATTTTAAGTAAGTGCACAAGTACTGAACAGCTGCACATAGTCCCAAATATTACATACCATTTTCTCTTCATATGTAGGATCTGTTTCCTGGATTTCTTTTTGTTTCGCCAGAGATGCATCATCAAAAGACTCCTGAGATGAAAAAGAATTAAAAAGAAATATTTCTGAGAAAGGGAAGACACCCATGTGAAGGAGAACAAGCTTGTTTCACATTGTATCAAAGCAGCAAAAGCTGGCTGTGGCACCTGATGTGGACAGATAGCAGTCAGCTCTCTATTATTTCCTAGGCAATTACCTGGAGACGGATCAAAGATCCCTGCCATGGGGTGAGGGACAGAGCTGGGTCTCCATAATCCGATTTAGCTCCATCATTAAAGCATCACATCAATGTGAATAAGGGAGACAGCTGTGGTCCAGGAGCTCAGCATGCCACTTCTAGGGTGCTGAGCCAACCCCTCTGGAAGCTGGCTCTGGGCGGACCGTGAGAGCACCAGCTCCAGGCCTGAAGCGAGGGTAATTTCAAGGTTTTTGCCAGATTGCCCTGATCCCTCATCATTCAGAGGAACAAATCTAAACAAGAACTGCAGTTTTATCCTGAAAGCTGAGGAGGAATTTAGGAAACCGTATTTTTCCCCTATGTAGTTTACTAAATCAAATAATGTTTATCACCCGTGGTACTACTAACAACAGAAAAACCAGTTGGCTGGGAGAGGGCAGTCCTCCCTCATTCCCTTCCTGCCAAATCCTTAACATACTGCCTTAAATTACTCTTTCAGATCAGGGCTTTTTTATCCTTGTCTCTTCTGTCATTAGGTTAACTCTTTCCATATCATCTCCCATACGTATTTTCATCTTCTGTTGTTAAAACTAAAAGCAGTGAGATGATCCTTCCCTGATAAACAATGCTAAGGTAACATATTACAAAATAACTCTTGAAAGGGTGAGAAAATGAAAAAATGAGATACTTTCAAGTGTTTCTTAACCATCTATTTAACTGAACCAAGTAAGAATGGAGCTAAATTCAATCTTTACTGGCCAATACAGAACAAAGAAACAGGAAAAGTAAGAAACAAATGAAACAAAGGCTGGCAAGAAACGGATGTTTGTTGGTGGGTATTTCCTCACAAACCTCTGGCAGGTGAGGCATGTGCAAACAGAAAAATCCTAACACAAATATTTCATTCACTAGTCAAAATATATAAAATTGAGCATTAGAAGTTACGGCTAAAGCTCTTCTGAAGTCATAACCAAATCCTCTTACTCATCCCTCACTGGACTGAACCAATACCCAGCGAGCACAAGCAGAGGACCGTTGGAACTTCTGTTCGAAATTCCCCTTTCTCCCGTAACACCAAACCTGGAAAGCACAGCAGCGGAGCAGCACGGCCATCCCAGCTCATCATCTGCTGCACAGATGACAAAACCCTGCAATTTAGGTGGAGACCAGGGAAAGCAGTCTTTCAGAGGCTCACAACTATCAAGAAGGCATTCCAACTCCAACTTCAAAGTATGCTAGGAAATCCCGTCCCAAGGTAAAAAAGGAACTTGGCAGCGCAGAGAGCCCTCGCACACGGGCGCCTCGAGAGCACGCGTTTCTCAGCCTCCATACGCTAAACTCCAGCCCGGAATTGCCCTATTTCTACAGGTTCGAGCAAGAATTATTTCCCACAGTGCTTTGACTACTTGTTCATCCGAACAACACGGCATTTGCAAATTTATTTAGATCAAGTAGGTTGGACAGCCCAGCGTGACTCAGAGTACAAAACACCCAGCGCTGAGAGCAGGACCGACCAGTTTCCTGCTATCATTAAAGAAACAATGCTGCGATAGAATTAGCATCTCCAGGCAATCACTTCCAACCCCTTGAAATTTTTGGAATATAGGCACCTGCTGCCAAAACAACCCCTCCAACAAACCTCACACCGTCTTCCGCCCCCCAACAAAAGAAAAAAAAAAAAGAAAAAAAGAAGAAAAAAAGTTTAGAAGCACTTCAGCAGACAAACATCGCTCGTGCTCTTTAGACGCAAGGCTGGCTCGCCAATGGAGCAGGAAGCGCACAGGCTGGGCAGGGTCTCGGGGAGGCAGGAGCGGAGGGAAAGCCTGCGGGTGCGCGGGGGGCTCCGCCGCCCCGTTTGGAAAACAAATACGCAGCGTGACCCGGCCGCAGCGCCTCCTTCCCCGTGTCCCGGCGGCAGGAAGAGCGCGACTCCCGGGCCCCCTGCGCGGCGGAGAGGGGGCGCGGAGGGATGGGACCCCCCCCACACACCCCCACCTCGCCGGGCCGCGCTCCCGGTGGGAAGGAGGGAAGAAGGGAGGGCGGCGGGGCCGGAGCGCGGCCCGGCTTTGCCAGGTGCGGCCCCGCGGCCGCTCCTCCATTGTCTCCCGCGGCCCCACGCGGCCCGGGGTGTCCCACCTGCCGCCGGGGGAGCGGGGGG
>VZRV01007689.1:88138-190366 GCA_013398115.1 Falcunculus frontatus
AAAAAAAAAAAAAAAAAAAGACCCCATAGGGAGTCAACTGCAAATACTAATTACAGAAATCCTGGAAGAACGGAGATTCTGTAACAAGCAGCATTCCCACAGAAAAATCCCAGAATGAATAAAATGCTTTTAGATTTTATTTCTTTGCTGCTATGACTGAAAAGGCTCCACCAAAAGGCAAATATATTTTTTTTCAACATGTAAAATACATTTTTATATTAAAAATAATGGACAAGCACTTTCTTACACACGCACGGATCCTTCCCTTTTCAAAACTCCAGGTTCTCCTCCCTCTCAGAAACCAGGTTCTGCCCTGGCCCTGTTTCCTTTCATGAAGTTCCCTCCTCACCTTACAGCATTGCAACCAGAGGGAGACAGGGCAAGGAAAGACTCTTGGAAAACTCACGTCCTCTGCCTATTGGCACAGCAGTTAAGCCACCTGACTTAGAGAATCACAGAATTAACTAGGTTGGAAAAGACCTTTGAGATCATCGAGACTTCCTCCTGCTGCTGTCATTAGAGCAAAAAGGGATTTTAAGAAGTTGGATATAAACCTTCAGTAAAAGATAGGGATAAATCTGAAAGAGAGTTTTTTTTAAGCAAGATGTAATACTTTAACTTCTCTATTTTAACTACATGGGCAGTTTTATCCCTTAAAGTAACAGTTCTAGTTGGATTCCACACATACACAGGTATCTATCTGCCTCTACACCCAAACTTCATACATTGATGCCTCTGCCATAAATCTGATTTTCGTGGTTTTCTTGCCTTTCTTATGCTGCTTTGTTTCTCCTCAGTTGTGATCTGGGCCAATTTTCCCCATAGTGTTTAGATACTTAAATACTCATTAAAGACTTCGAAAAACACTTCGACACTTCACATTGACAAATATCTACTTTCCTGTAACTATAGTATCAGAACAGATACGACATACAGGGGCTTCCAACACAGTTTTTATTGCAAAAATGGTGGGCTCTCATGTGTGCTGCAGACTGTGGTTGTTTTGTGCCACATGTATTTCCTCAGCCCTTGGTTTTAGACATGAATATGCCTTTTGTATTGGCCTATAGTCACTGCTTTGGAGTTACTGCTTTGTATACATGGTCTGAATTCCTTTCTGCGATAGTGATTATTCTGAATAACAACAGAGATTTGCTACGTTAAAAAAACCTCCTGCTCACGCACAAAAAACAGAGCAGCTATTATAAAAGTAATTGGTTTTCAACCCTCCTTTAATTAAAGAGAATATCTGAGGGAAAAATCATGTCAGAAAGACACAGGAAATCAAAGTAAGACTTCACCAAAGAACTAAGTGTCCTGGAGAAAATGTAACAGCATTTATTCAGATCACTATGATGAGGAGAGATAAAAACTACTAAGAGAAAAGTTTGACATGGTGAGTGCAGAACAGATAATTTTAAATAATTTTAATTTTTTTGGTTTTGTTTGGGGTTGTTTTAAAGCAGAATAACATCCCATTTACAGAACAATAACTGCTTGCTTAATTTCAAGTTTCCATCCTTATACACAATGCACCTTCTAAAGGAAAAATTAAAGATCCTGGAACTATCCATTGGAAATTTATCCCTAAACTTAAAATGTTGGTGGGAACCAACGTTTTGTGATCCTTGATCCCAGACTTTAAAGACAGCCCTTCTGGTACACCAAATGCTCTACAAAAGATACAGACCACAGATACCACTTCAAAAAACTGGGGGTGAACAATAGAATTCACAGTGAGATACAGCACAGCTCATAAAAGGTAGTACTGGGTACACTTGCATCACAATCCTAAATTTTATCCTATTCCTTTTACACAGAGGAAGCAAACCCACCAACCCTCTCCAAAAGTAAATTTTTGCTTCAACCCTTGATATTGTCTTAAAGCAAACCACTTTTTCAGAGCTTGCTGGTGCTTCCCTGGCACTGGCCAGGATTTGTGTCCTAACTTCTAAGCTGAGCACTGAAATTGGGAGCAGCTGCACCCCATGGTGTTTGAGGGGATCAGAGGCTAAATCCTGGTCCTGGGTGGCTCCTTTACTTTTTTTTCTTCTTTTTAAAAAGTTCCAGAGCCAAGTCTATTTTGTGCTTCCTCATACTGGGCTGTCAGTGAGTAGAGCTAAAAGCAAAATTGTCTTGAGGACCATCACTTCTTTAATTTATGAAGGAAAAAATATAGTTAAAACATAAGGAGTATTTTTAGAATTTGGTTCCTAAACTTATATTTACATAATTGAGTAGAAATTAGATTTTGAAAAAGTTCCTGGAACTTTCACTTACTTAAAGAGGACAGTGGTGCCTTGAATATTAAATTCTGCTCCTCAGAAGATCCTAAATGGATTTGTGTGCCTGGGGAATTTGAACCCTGTTACACATAATGCCTTTTCAAATGCTGCTCTGTGCCTAACTGGAGATTAGGGAGCTTAACTCTAAACACCATTTGTTTCCAACATTAGAGTTTCAATTATGATTAATTTTTTAAAAATAATTAAATATGCACACCATGATTTGTAGGTATTACTATGAAGATCACCTCAGCAGAGGCTTGAATCACTGCTTTGATGCAATTAACTCCAGACTCTAATTGAGGTACACCAGCAGGCCAGTCTGAGGCATCTCCAAAACTCCCAGGCCTGCATCCTTCACTCCTAACATGTAATGGAAAGAAAAAAACCCTAAACGTTTCAGCTAATCTGCATAGTTTACAAGTGTACAAAAACCAGCACAAGCGGACAGAAGCATGTAGCGATTCCTTCCTCTAAATTATATTCCCTGAAAAGTGCATAAAAATATGAAAACTTACATATTTTAAAGTCTGGTAGGAATTCAGGGAAAATAAGGCACATTTCTATTTTCCTCCTCTTCTGGCCTTCTGATTAAAACAACCAAGCTGTCTGGGTACCTTCTGCAAGCCCCATATACACCCAATAAACCCAGGACCTCAAACAGCATTCATTAAAATCTTACTAGGATTGGCCTTTCTGAAAATAAATGTGATGCACATTTTCTTTTTATTTCACTGCAGATATAACTTACCAGGAAAAGGCTTGGCAATGATGAGAGATCCTGAGAGAATTTTCAAGAGCGAATCATGATGATTACTACAAGTGCTGGCTTTATAACTGCAGGTAAACTTTTAGAGTCTCCATTTTACCAGCTTGGTGTTTTATGTTCTAAACTGTACAGGATTTTTTTCTATTCCATTTTAGCATATTAAAGTTAAATATTGTGTGTGTGTGCACAGCAGATTACACAACTGTCCACTTCAGCTAACCTGCTTCTTATAAAAAAGCTGAAGCAAACATAGATCATCCCTTTCAAATAAAACATGGACATTTTCTTTTAAAAGCTCTCTAGAAAGAAAACCACAGGCACCAGAACAGTCTAGCTCTGTTTACCTAACGACGAGATGGCAAAAACCTTTCAACTGGGCATGCATCCCATACCTGCCCTCCTCCCACTTTTGGTACTGAAAATTAACATCAGGGCTGCTGAACCATAAACATATACTAGAAAACTTGAAATGTCAAAGACATTGTTCATAACCCCCTCAACACCTTTTTATCCCACTCTGCACCTTGTCAGGTTGAGAGCTAAACTCAAAATATTTGTTCAGTTAAGGCAAAAAGCCAGAAACCCCATTGCTTGGGATTTGGTTCATCTACACCCAATCAACACAATGTTTTTGTGGAACACTTATTACACTAATTGCTAGACAAGCACCTTTTTTTGTGGTCACGGGCCATATTAGTACCCCAAGTAATAAAGCAAACAACAAGAAATGAATCTTTAAGAAGCAGTTTGGTGCAATACACAGAGACCAAGAGCAGATGTGAGAAATATGAAGCATTATCTGCAAATTTAAGTTCACCTGTGGATAGTGCTGAGCTTCTTAAGAACGACAGGTGTGAAATACTTCAACAGATGAAGTGACACTATTGCTGTCCAGATCGTGCACTGATGTTGTATGGCAATACCTTCTCCTTGAGCAAATAAACATGCATCCACTTTTCATGACACAAATCTCTGTAGCTAAGGAGGGAATGGAAATTCTGTCCAGGGCCGCTAAGTTTCAAAGGTACTTTTGCAAGACTACTACATATATATATACACACACACATAAAAATTTACTGCTGCAGTAATAGCTAAATTTAAATTTCACTGTGATAAAAATCTTGCTTGGCTCTTAGTGCACTGTGAAAGCTACAGAGGTGCCCATCACTCCCTAATTAGCTACAAGGAGTGATGAATTCTAAATTACTTAATCAAAACAGCCATACTGTAATTCGTCTGTACTCCTTAAGTGTGGCACTATATCACAACTGTCATACATGAATGGATTATTATTTTTTTACATAAATACAAATCTCAGTAAACTAAAAAGACTAAAAAAGACTAATCACATTTTCACCTTTTTCAATGTCACATCATAAAGTTTTAGTGGAATAGAGCAGCTATGGTTGCATCTGCACTTCAAGAGGTAATGGTGATTATGTCACAGTGTGTAAAAGTGTGGCCATTGGTACTTACCAGATAATGAAATGCTCAGATCGCACACATGGAGTGATACCAAATCACCTCTCAAGTCAATCTTAGTGCACAAGGCACCAAGTTTTCTTTTGATTTTTAAGAGCAAGATGTTGTGTATGTATAAAAGACATATTGCACATATATATTTGCAATTTATAATGACACACGCAGCAATGAAAACCGTATCTGTAACTGGTAACATACAGTTTGAGTGAAACAAGAAAAAAACTTACCTATTTGAAAAAAGAACACTTGACAAACAACACTGACAAATGACTTCTGCACCAGTATCTACTGGAGTTTCCACCAGCTTCCCTCCAACTAGAGTGTCCTCAAAAAGCTAGTAACTGGAAGTGACACAGGGCTAATATCAGTTTCACCTGCTTTCTACGACCTACAGCTTTAGGAGTCGCATTTTTGATTTTATATTCACATCCTTAGACCATCCAAGAGCTCAGACAGATCTGCACAGTGAAGCCCTTGTAGCTTCACTGGTGAAAATGAGATGTATCACCAAAAGTTAGTATCATGCCTCTGATTCTGAACGTACCGTGGACAACATGTAAGTACCAAAAATGTATTACTGGAATGTCGGGGAGAAAACTGCTTAGAAATCTAATTAAAGAGGAATTGTAGACTGCTACTTAGAAAATGTTACACTGTCTGTACAGTGTGGAAACTCCTGTTTTCCTTAACAAAAGAAAGAGGAAAAGCCTAGAAATTAAGAGGGGGTTCTCAATCACAATAACAATTAAAGTTGTGAATCCTGCCAAATTTTAAATGAAGAAAGAGTAAGTGTAATCGGTAAACCAAGGACTGATATCAGCAAACTTAGGGTAAACCCACCTTCTATCACTAGCTCAGCAAGAGAGGCCAGCCTAGGACACTGATTCTTTCAGGCACGTCACTGCTCCTAGCTCCCAGAAGACCGGGAATTCACATTATTTGGCTTTTTGGTGCAGGGTTTTAAATCAGATTCATGTTGAAAATTGTTCTAGCTGTACATTTGTTTTTTGAGAGGTACTAGGAGGTAATCTACAATTCTGACAAAGTGTGGCTGGCATCCAGGCACCTTCCCAGACACACTGGCATCCGTTTGCTGCTTCACAGGACAGAGGTTACACATCAAAACCGAACAACTTGATTTATTTAAAATTCACCTCAAAATGCATTGTGTTTAGTTTCTTTTTTAAAATGACCATTCAAAGCATCAAAATATTACTAATTTAAAAAGAACCCTTGTTAAGAATAAGATAATTTACATACTGTAGATTGTGGCTGTGAGGGGAGAGAAACAACCGATGGTAGATTAGGCACAGTACGAAGGCCAACATGCCAGAAAACAATGCAGCTTTATGCTCAACTTTTAAATGATATGGACAAAAGAAAACAATTGGGCAGGAAAATGAAACCAACCACTTACTTGAGGGTGTTTGTATAAAATAAAAGTGTTAGTAAGTTTTCTATCTAGTCCTAACTCATTCACGTATTTAAAGAACTCTATCTTCTTCCAAATAACAAAAATGTTTCTAAACCAAGGCAGATTATTATTTGGAACTGGCATAGTAAAATAAAGGATCACAGTATACAGAGCTTAAAATCCTGTACCAGGAAAGAGCAACAAGTGGTTTACAAGGGGATCATTTAGGTATATTATCTAATTTTTAAAAACAGAGATATAAAATATCAGTTGCATAGGGATTTAAATATAAGGCCAAGCAGGAGATTAAAGTAAAATAGAGCTCATAAGAAGGGCACTATGGTGTCAAAACATAGTATTTCCATTTGAATTAATGTCTAATTCAAAAATCACAGTATTTTGCTAGTACTACAAAAAGTGAATGTCAAAGTGTCCCATTAATCTTGAACTGAAAACTGACATTAGAACTTCTAAACAGTACAAAACTAAAGCTCATTGTCTAAACCTGATCAGTGTATTAGCACAACAGTGCTTGGTACGTACCTGATTTATATACTCTACCTTCTGTAAATAATATAAAGGTTATTTCTTGTTAATAAGTGTGAGATCACAATATTACTGCATGCCATCAGTGGTTTGCAGGCTTACTCGACATTTAATTATTCAGTCTTTGAAAGTGTAAGATCCCACCCTGCAGAATCTTCACCCATTGAACACAGAACACTGTCATTATTAAAATACAATAGAAGTTCCACCACTAACAACTAACATATAAGCCAGGATTTTAGGTCTAAACCCAGTACAGTTCATTATTATTAACTCACAGCAATTTTTTGTTAGGAAGGTAACCTGTAGACTTCCAAATAATCTTGTGTGTATTAAATATAAACAAGTATGTAACTAACGGTCGTCTCTTGGCATTTCAAGTAGATTATTCAATTGTGAAAGTATTTCTGCAAAATCGATTTTGAGTTGTTAAAATGAAGTTCAAATATTAATTTCCGTATCTACATGTAGCTTAATTAACCTAACGTTGTAAGGAATAGTAGTGTAAGGAAAAAAGAATTCTCCAGATGAATTAGGCATTAAGGTACACTAACTGGGAATACCTGAACCAACATTGTAACTGAAAAAGTGCATAAACATAGTGATACTACAAATGTGTTAACTACAGAACAAAAGGTTTTCTGAAAGCTAAGTGATATTATTTTACATGTTATTTACAGGCTGTGATTTTTCCAGACACCACAGAGCCAATTCATGATCTTAAAGTTCCTTTGATATATTCAAAGTGTCCTTTGGCTTCCATCCTGTTCGGTGAAGAACTGATTCCCACCCTGGGGAATCAGGTACTGTACAGCCGAACAACACCGCCATTGTGGTTCTAAGATTCTTCGAAATTCGCTTTTTTCCGTTCTTTGAAGACAAGGCAGTGTTTTCACTTCACGCTTTTCGTGGGCGTCTCGGACTCCGTAGACTGTCTGCCATCAGTCCACGCCTCCCGCGTGCTCTTCAAGGCCAGCGTTTTCTGCTGGTCCACCACAACGTAATCAACTCTCTCGTCTGCCACGCTGCTGCCCGAGCCACTGCTCTTTTTCTGGGAACAGTGAGAAACAAGTTCAAATAAACTAACAACAAAAAAGCAAGTAGATGTCCCAAACAGGTACAGAATAAGCACAGGTTTCTCTGAAAGGTCCGACACCCATTGGAGAAATGACCATTAAGATGATCTTGCTGAAGGCAATTTTAAGCTCCTGATGGCAGAACTGCAAGTGCTGAACATCTGCTTACCTTACGAGGTGGGGTAGACTTTCCCGAATCTAGGTCCAGATCTAAATATTCCACTTGTTTATCTCCTTTAGGTTTTACCATAGGGCTGCTTCCTCCATCAAGGCTGTTGCTTCCAAACAAATTCTGAAATCACAATATAAACAACCTCAGCTGCAAATGTACAACTAGTGGTCCCCATTACCAAATATGCTTATTATAAACTGCCAAAATGTAAAACGTTAAGGAAATGACTGAGTCTCTTGCAATCACTTAAATCATGCAAATTTCATTGACCCTGTGTGGCAAGGGGATACATTCTATGTCAAAACTGGGACAGAGTCAAAAGCCAATGGGACGAAAAAACCCAAAAACCACACCCCCAAATTTAAGGTTGCCACCAAACCCATCTGTGCCTTCCACTTAATGTACCCTTCATATCATGAAATAAGAACAGAGCGTGTTTTGCTCTTTTTAAATGTAGTTGTTATATCTCAAATTTAGCATTACTTAAGCACAAACTTCTTTATTTCCATAAATTGTTAAATACCTACAATAATTTCGGCTTTACAGTAGTGGCAAAGCTTCAAATGAAACTTTTACATTTCATTCAAAAGTCATCATGATTAAGCTGAACATCACAGTATTGTTCAGTTGACAAGATCAAAATATTAAAACTTTGGAAAATATGTATGGGGCTGCCTGAACTGAAGTTGCATTGTATATACCTAAATTTCAATTAGCCCAGACTTTTACAACCTCACCTCCTCTGTCCTCTCCCAGCCTGATCCCTCCCTCTTAACAGGTGTTATAGGAACAGTACAATAGAAGGACTCTTCTCTAAAAGATAAAGAAAAAACAGGAAGACAGAGGGCAGCAGTCAGCAAAAAATGAAGAGGAAGGCAGAAGGAAAGACAGAAGGGTAAGGCTGAGAGCAACTTGAAAGAAAAAGCAGAATATTGCTGATTTTATTAAATAAAACAGAAGTATGACACATCCAAACAAGATGCTTCATAGCTGATGACAGAAAAAGATGAAGAAATACGGACTCCTTGCTAAGATAGAGTTGGAACAAAGAAAAGTTCTCAGAAAGTCTATTTAATTGTCAGATTTTAAAACAAAGGCTGTGAGATATCTGGAAATGTTCTGGTTCTTTAGGAAATAAAATATTTTATGGGTTAAAGCTCAGTAGGCTGGGCTTTTTAAACTGAAGTTTTCCATTATATCTGTATTGTCCAACTCATTTAATATGAAGTGGTAACAAGGACAAACACAAACAACTGATATGAAGTTCATTTTTGTTGCTCAAATTCTCTGAACAAATTTCTGCATATTAAACACACAAAAATCAGATTCTGTATCAATGTTTCCAGCATAAATTTAAAAAGCTGTTACTCTTTAAACAAAAAATAATCTGTTATTTCAAACAAACTAGGCAGGCAGAACATAAGCATTAGGAAACAGAAACTTTAAATAAACGCAAATGAAACCAAAAGGAAATCTGTAGAACAGCCTTAAAGAAGGATCAGTGCAAGCAAACAGAATATATTAATGAGCTGGGGCATTAATTGTACCATCTTGGCATTGAAGTTAAGCCCTGGAACAGCCATAAGAATCAACAGAAACCCACAGGTTGAACTGTGCAGGGAGAACTGTGGGTACGGGTGGGGCTAATCCCTGGTGTAAAATGGGATGTTTCTTGCACCTGTGGAACGGGACATCACCCATTACTTACCAATGGCCCTTGCAAGAGAGGGGCTAAGATTTAACATCAGTGGCTCCCCCATGCTCGGTGCCTTTCCCCTGGGAAGCGCAACTGCACTGTCAGGCATGGCAAAAGGCACAGCTCGAGGCGCTCCGCAGGCTCCGGAGCCTGCACCCCGCCAGAGCTCCTGTGGGGAACAGCACGTGGGGGACCTGGGATGCAGCATCCAGAGGCAGCTGTGGTGATCTGGGGGGCAGGGACACTGGAGGAGACTAGGAGGGGATCCAGAGCAGCAGGGGACAGGGAAGCGAACAGCATTGCGAAAGAGGAGTCCAGGGGCAGTGACATGGGCCAGCACATGCCATATAAGAAGGCAGACACACAAACAGAACAAAAAAGGTGCTAGACAGGCTCTCCCCAAAGAAGGTCTTACATAAATGATGTAAAGATGAAAAATGCTGCTGTATTCCCTACAAAGAACCCAAACATGTGAATGCACCGATCAGGTTGGATGGGGCTTTGAGCAACCCGGTCTAGTGAAAGGTGTCCCTGCTGATGGCATGGGAGGTTGGAACAAGATGATCTTTAAAGACCCTTCCAATCCAAACCATTCTGTGATTCTATACTGGACAAAAAGCTGAGCTCAAGATACAGGTTTTCCTCTAGTGTTTTATGCATGTTCTAAACCACATTTTAGTTTAGGCCTAGGTCTACTGCTACTGTCTTCCTTATAATTACTGCTATGGGGTCTTCTCCCTCTCCTTCTCCTCACCAAAGAAAAACCACAGTGTGCATCATTAACTTTTCCTAACTAGCTGCACTCCATGCTGAGTATCTGAAGCTCCGTTATCTGAGAAAATTCTCCCCCAAAGGGGAAAAAATACAGACACTCAATACACAAAGACTCCTTCTATCCTCTTCTTTGAAAGAAGCCTAATAAAATACACATGGTTCAGTTTTCATAGAATGTATACAACAAGTATCAATCCTTTTTTCCCCCTGTTCCTTCTACATTTCTTGGAAGATGTCTTTATAATACAGTTTTTTTAAGCATGTCTCAGAGGTTCTAGGACAGTTTATTTCCCTTTATGGCATAATACTGAACTGGTGCATAGCCCTAGGACAAGCAGTTACAAAGAGGGGACAGATTCTAGGAAAGTGGTGGAAAAAAAGTCATGCTTTGAACTGTTTTATATAATAGATATGTATATTAACCATTCTCTTTATGCTCTTAACTTCTTCAATGAAATCCTAACAAAATTACAGCTTTGCTATGGACATTTTTTTATCATTCTGTTGATCTAGAAGTATAAAGGGAGTGACGTTGAGTGAAGGATCTGTGTTTGCATGATTTAAAAGTAAGGACTGCACAGGAAGAGAGTAGTTAAGACGTAGATTTTACATACTGGGTCTTCAGTGGACTGATTTGGGTTCATGGATACATAATTCTCTTCACTGTCGTGCGAGTCACTGCTGGAAGTTGTGCTATGAACTGAATCCGGTCTGGGAGACACGGGAAACCTGGAGGAGCTAATTACCAGGAATTATTTTACAAACAATACATCTCGAATATCTTAAACCTCCTGGTAAACAACAAAAATAAGTATATTAGAGCTGAAATTGTCATTCAAGTTTACCAGAGTGTCACATTTTTTGGTTATACACAGTCCCTTATATTTAATATCACAAAATAAAAATTCACACGGACACACTTTATTTCAATGAACAGACACACAGACACATATACACACACTTCCAAAGGAAACTTCAAGCTAAAAACAAGCTAAAAATATGATAGAGATGTATGCACATTTATTAACACTCTAGTCAACAAAAGTTATTAATGTGAATGAGGAAAAGCCAAGAAACTTACTCTCGTGCAAAGCTTCTGGTGATAGGAGATCTAACTGGGGCTTGTAATTCTTCCCATTCAGGCAGAGGTTTTATTTCTAGTGGAGCTGGTTTTGCTACGTAAGAAACAGACAATCTTAAAGCACAGAACATTCCTAAACAAACTTAAATTTAATAGCTTTTCACAGCCTAAATACAGAAAAAACCTCTATCTTTCAAATAGTAAATAGTAGTAAGGAAAAGGAGACGCTGTTCCGTTTTCAGAAAGACATGATATATTAACCTATGCTTTTAATCTTTCCAGGTAATGTAAAGAAACATCAATTAAAAAAATTAAAATATAAAATTTTAAAAACCCACTGCAATTCCAGAATTTTGCAGCATATACTTGTACGTAGTAATTCTGTTTTGAAAAGAGATTCTGAAAGTGGCAGCATCGTGTTCTGTCCTCATTCTGCCATGATGACTTGTTGAGCTGGCAAGCCCAGGACAGGGCTGATGGGCTGTTTCAGCAGAGCCAACTCAGGGGACTTTTCTTGGCTGAGGGCCAGTTGTTATAACACAAACTCTGCCCTCTCTGTGTACATGTGCCCTTACTGGTGAGCTTTCACAGCACCAAGTGTGGGCAGAACCTGCAGCTAAGACTAAGTCTGCAAAAGTGAGAAATGAGCCAACAGCAGGAAGAGCCTGGCTCACTTCAGTGCTCATCCACAGTCGAGCAGAGCAATGTGCCACTCATGACAGCTTGTGCCACTCATGACAGCTAACACTGTTCTCAAAAAAAGTGCCATTTTTAAATTCCATTTTCAGAACAGAACCACAAATAGACTATCAGCAAGAAACACATTAGCCCTCCCTCCAGCTTACATGTCTCACCCCTCTTAAACATTAGGAAAAAAATAAAGTATAGAAAGACCTGAGGAAAAAAATATCACAGAGTCAAACTGCTGTCAACTTTATTACCCCTAAAACTGTTTTTAGAAAACAAAATGCAATGTCATCATAAAAACAGCCCTTTCTCTCCTTCTGTCCCCTCCCACCATGAATTTTCTGCCTCTTGGCATGTTCACTAAGATCAAGAGTCAGGCATGCTGTGACAGAACTGAACGTGACATAGGCAAGATGATACTAAAGCACGACTGAAACAAAAATTGATCAGCTTGGCTCAAGTCCTCTGTACAGGTCTGAGACTACCTTGCAGGGATAAACAGTGGGCAAGGTACTGCTGCAGCAGAGACAGAGCCAGGACTTTGTCCAAAGCCCACCAAGAACAGCAGAAATATTTCATCTGGTTGCAATGGGCTTTAAAACCCAAAGGTAATGATCAGTGATATTTCTGAGAGACTTTTAACATTGTTCATATCTTCTCTACTTCTTGTAACTATATAAGGCACCAACTCATCACCTTCAAAAAAGCCCATCAAATTAATTGCAATCCTCATTAAGATGCATAAATAGATATCTGTACACTAGTACAGATATGATCAGAGGATCAATATTTTGCTTCATTTCAGGAGACCTAAGTGAACTGTGATTTCAGGTTATTGCCTAACAAAAGTAGTTTCAAGTAACTTAGAAGTTACTATGTACAATTTACAAGTTATTATATACTTGCTTCTAAATCAACAGACAAAAGTCAATCCAAAATATGAACAGCTACAACTTAAGAGATCAGAACACCCATGTTAATATCAAAGAAAAGTTTCCATGCACTGTTCAAGCCAGAAAGTCTTTAATTCCTCATACAGGAAACTGGTTGCTTGGCATGGAAAATGCATCCATGACCTTAGACTATAACAGAAAAGAATATGACAGAGTTAAAGTTATTCTAAAATAACAGTTTTCTTAATTTTTGCTTCACTTATTTTTATAAAGCTCCATATATACGTACAGTACTAAAGTACATACCCTTTCTTCTTGTAGTAAAGTCACCTATGGTTTGTGAATCAGTTCGCTCTAAACCATGTGGTTTAGGTCTTAAAATTTTAGGACTTTGACCTAATTGGCAAAAAGAAGACTCTCTTAATAATATTCTATTTGTAAGTGGAAAACTGGAATTTCGTAAATAAACATCACAACCCCCTGCAAAAAGGTTAATGCCACAAGCATAAGCAAGCTGCTGAAGGAGATTTTACAGTCTAGCTGAGGCTCACACTAAGGGCTTAAGCACCAAACGGGAAACAAAGAAAACACTGCATGCAAGTAATAAATATATTGGAGGCAAGCGTACAAGGTGTACAAAAAGGCTAAAAAAATGTGTCAAGAAATACTGTAACTGATTGTTACTACCAACTCGTTTCATTTAAGAAAATTTAAAATGCATATTTGAGGGATACTAGCATGAAAGGAGAACAGTCATGTTTCAGATGCAAGTTGAAGTACCCTCAGAGAAACTAAATCCTCCTTAGTCACAAAATTACTTTGGAAATAATGACTCTTGGGAGCCTCTACTCCCATGGTACTCTTGGGAGGTCTTCTATCCACTGTGCATCTCCCACTTGAGATGCCCCAAGAATCTTTTTCCACAGTGTATTTGTTAAACTTGTTCCCCAGAGGTCTCCACCTGTCTGGACCAAACCCCACCACTCTGATCCTGCAGACACAGTGGGATTTTCTTCCCAAGTTTCCAGCCTGCCCCCCAACCAAGGCACAACCCAACCTCCACCAGAAATGACCCTGGCATGAAAATACCAATCATCTCCCTACAGATAGCAATGCAAATCCCCTCCCAAAAAAGGATGTTCTTCAGCCAACTTGACCAAACTCTGCAAGTGCCTCAGGTCACACCGTCTATTTAAATAAACATGATCAATAATGTGTAATAGCCCTAAGCTTTCATTAAAGTCTACCTGACAAAGTGTTAATATTAAAAAAGGCAAGTGCCTTCAAGTGGTACACCAAGAAGCCATATGAATAAACCAAATGAAAAGTTTAAGTCTGATTATGTTAGAAAGACTGATTATGTTATGCTGCCCTACAGCACAAAATGGAAAAGGACTGGTACAGACTCAGGTGTGGGCTGGTACTCCCAGCAATGGGTGAGAATACTTTGTAAAAAATAAACTTGGCAACAAACACCAGAAGTTTGCAAATCTCTACCCCAAGGGTTTTGCATATGAAGTGCTCTATTACTGTTATCACTGAAGTATTGGGAATAATCAAGTAATAACAAGAAAGATAAACAAAGAGGTTTTGTACTGTATCTTAACTTCTACACAGTGCTTATGAGAGACCATGCAGGTAAGATAAAATTTATTTATTCATTAGTAGTGCTGCATAGCAACTTCCTTAAAAAGAAAAGGACATGAAATTATTTTTACATAGACCTTTTCCAATTTCAAAATCAGATGCTCCCTTAAATGGCTCAATGTGCTGATGAAAAGGGTGAGCAGATGGGCAATGCTGACCAAAGACACAGATTGTGAAGTGGAACATGAAGTATTTCTCACTGGAGCCAAGTCAAAAGCATGAGCCAGCGTGTTGGTGTACTCAGTTCTGAGCTGATCCAATATTCTTAAGTCCCTTGCCTATAACTTTCTGATAAAAGCCTGCCTATTTAAAAAGACCAGGATCCTAAAATGGATTGAACAAATGTAGAAGTTCAAATTCCAACAGTTTTTATTAAGGACAATTTGATTCTGAATATCATTACCTGATCATAATAATTTTGTATTTCATAGTTTTATAATCTTATTTAAAAGAAATCTGGCCCAATAAAACTCAAGTTAATATGCACTGATGTAAAAGCACAGCTCGTAAGCACAGTGAGAAAACTAGGAGAGGTAACAGAGTTAACAAAATTATTTAAGCAGTGGGCACTTAATAACCTCTGCTCTTATAACCAAACAGACTGAAGTGTCTGAAATCCATAATACAGAGATAAGCTCAAGGAACTCAGGGCTGTGATTCATTATTTCTCCTTCTGTTAATGATGCTACATGGTCTAGTGCAGCCAACCTTCCTGAACCGGGATTAGCCCGATTTGTAAAACGTGGATATTATGTAACTGCCTGCTTCACACTTAATTTAGCATTTACCAACTACTCTGAGATTTTCAGAAGAGCTATATAAATAAGTACAGGTCCCTTTAAAACTTCTACATCAGACAAGAACATACAAAACTCACTGAGCTTTCATCTCTTGCTGCTGGAAGATTGTTCAACCTCAATAAATTTGGTGGCAAAACAGCTTGCTGCTACCAACCAGCCAGGATAATGTAATTCCTCGAGTTTAATGTGTCACAGAGAATTAAAATGTTTGTGCAGGGTGTTTTCTTTTTCCTCCCTACAAAACAAAAAACCAAAAGGCCTAATCTCTGTTGAGGAGCTTATACTGTGCAACAGGAAAGACCTGACACCAGACAAAGGAAAAGAGAAGGGGGGGGATCAAAATCACAAATCTGAGGTTACGTATTTGTGTAAGTGCAGAATTGTTTCACCCTGTTTTTGCCCATTTAAGAAGATAAAGTGAGATGAGCCAGGGCACTGAAAGCCCTTAATAATATCCCTTACTGCCTTCTATAGACAGTTTTCCCCAAGAGCACACCCCTGTAATCTCTGAAAAGCAACAAACTAAATAAAATATGGAGGGGAAAGTGCTTCCCACCTGTACAGCAGACTGGTCTCCCACATCTGTTCTATCCACAAATACTCACTAAAGGTAAAGTGTCACAGGGCTGTTCTTCAAATCAGGGTAGTGACAGGAGGGCTCTATGGAGAGCTGGCTCCATACAGCATTCCAACGCCAGCAGTACTGAGGAACACATTTCCTGTGGTTCCCACAGGCCCAGATTTACCTCATCTCACAAAACGTAATACTTTTAACTTACACACCTATTCTGGGAAAGATAAATCTGGGTAAAGGAGAAAAAAAAAAGGTTTCATTTATGCAATTTTATTTTTTTTCTACCTGAAAAGGAAATAAATGTTGCAACACCACTGGATGCAAACCTACACAGGAAAAAAAACCCAAATAAATTATGTCAAGTGAAACTAACCAAACAAGAAGTGAAAATTAGATGTTTTCACTGTTCAGTCAAGTCACCACCTGTGAAATGCAAAATGCTACAGCCAGGAGAGAGACACTCGGCTTCTGCACGTTCTATCAGTACAAGGGCACTCTGAGCTGAAAAATCACTAATGAAGTCTATTTTTCTAACAAATGGCTGCTTGTACAAAGTGCCAGGCAGAGCAGGCGATTACGGCTGTGGCACTGGAGCGCACTCAGACGCACGAATTCTGCTCCTGGCATTTGGGGCACATCAATGCTGCCTTTGTGTGCGAAGTCACCGGGAGAAGAGTCCATTTCACATGTTTGAGTTTGTTTCAAACAACGGTTTAAACTGTAAAACCTTTTTGGTTTTTGCATCGGCTCTTGTTGTTTTCCATAAAACACTTGGAATATAATATTGGGGGAGGGAAAAAGTTGTCCCACTGCAGTAAATTCCTGCATCAGTGTAGGTGGGTCCTAATGTTTTTGGTTTTGAAGACATAATGCTGAAGAGATTCATTTGTTCCCAGGCTATTGCCTTCAAGCACCAGAACTAAACATGATTTCTGTTAAGGACACTTCTTTCCTGACTAGATGCTTGCTCCATGGCTTGCTGGCACAGGATTTCATGTCAGGAAATTGCAAACATCCTCACAAAAGAGGCCAGCTCTTCTATTGAAATACCAGCTATTTAGGTCTTAAAATTTTAAGGTAAATATACTAACGTGACATAAAATTTGAGAAATGCATGATCTGCTAATGCTGTTTCCTGGCCAACAGGACTAATCCTCATGAGACAAGGAGATCAGATGTAGGAATGCTAGAGCAGTGTTGTGCTTGGGATAGGAGGGGGAGAGCAAAAGGAAAAACCAGCCACATAAATGCCCTGCATCCACACAAAAGTACTTTTTGGTGAGAAATAACTAACAGCAGTTTCTTTTTTCCATTAACAAAATACACATCTCGCCCCCTTTTCTTCGTATTTAGGCGAAACTGAAATTTGCACTGAGGTCCAAGAATTCCTGTACTCAGAATCACTGTAGATTTTTCCTTGAAAAACAAGGCTGAAACTCACTGGCTTACTCCCACAGGGTTTATTATTTAGTTTTCAATTCTGCAGAATAAACTCCTGCTTTCCTTCTCTTCCTCTTCCTCACCCCAGTGAACCCTGATTCCCGAGTACATGGTCTTCAACACAGAGCTCTACAAATATCCTGAATTTGCTTTTTCATCTCTGTTTTTGTAAGACTGTTTCCTGCCAAGGTACTTCTAATTAGAAACATGTATTTAGTTATACAACATTCAACTGGATTTCCATATTAGTATCCACCAACAAATAGGAATATCAATAACGTGCTTTGTTCTGGTTGGTGATACGACATGGATGCTGACAACTACAGTCTCTTTAGGACAATAAAAAAAACTGAAATCAACTTATTCTTCAATGTTATGAAATATAAAAAGCAGTCACATAAAGAGAGGCTCTCCAGTCTTCTCAGACATCTTTATCTCCTCAAAATAACTTTTTACAGAGGACTGGTACTTTGAATGCTCCAGAAATTAAGAATGAATTGGGAAAACATATCTGATTATGAAGAAGTCCAACTGAATCTGACAGCTAAGGTTCACTGGTATTCCTAAAATATTTGGCAAATGCCATAAAACTACTCAGAGAATACCAAAGCTATTAATCATCAAAATACTATTTGACTGCTCTAATTTGTGAGTAACTATACATGTCTATATTTTAAAAGCCCCCAAAGCATGATGAACTAAAAGCATTCAATAACAAAGACTGTTTTAAAACCAAAATACAGTGTTTTGGAGTATTTATTGATTAGCCGTTTAATGGTGCACTAAGATTTGTGAAGTCCAACAGACTTCAAAAACAAAACAGAATTTAAATTATTCACTGGAAAAGTAAAACTTAACATTAAGCCTATTAAAAACCAATGGATTAGCATAACAATGTGAGCAGCAAAAACTATGTCTTCTTGAAAAAAGGGGTAAGGACATGGCAAAGAAAAGAAAAATTTTACGAAGAGAAATAAAAATAGAGCATTATTACCCATGTTCTCTTGTTCCTTCTGCACCTCATATTTTTTGAGTTTAAAATTACCTAAAAAGAAAATCCCTAGCCCTAATCCCCACCCCCTAATACCCCCTAGCACTAGTATCGAAGCAAATATTACAGGTTTTTTTCAGAAAACTGGTATGTTTAATTTTGTTACAACCATTGTGTCCAGCAAAGCACAGCTTCCTCTGTGCAGCTGTGATGCAGCCATCCAAATGAAATCTTTATTGAAATTATTCGTTTTTTCAAAGTTTTGGAAGACAAATCACAGCTGCAAGTTAAGGACTGGTGCATCGCAGCAAGGAGTTATGTAAACTTCATTTAAAGCCATTAAGTAAAAACTAGACTTGTACAAGTAATTTAGTACAGACACGGAGGAAGTGTAATTTTCAGCTAAATGGGAGCTTGTGGAGGATCAAAGAAGAAGAAAAAAATCAATATATTTGTACTCAACTTGCTTTAGAAACTCTGAGGAAGCACCAAAACAGTTCCCAAAAGCTTAATTTTCGTAAATGGAATGAACAAAGGGTGTAGCTTCCAAGAGAGAATAGAAGATAAAATGCATGGATTTCTTAAAAGCAAAATGAACAATGCTTCTGTTCAGAAAAGTCATCACAAAAATTACAATTTCTTTTTCAACAGATCTTTAGTTCAGTTCTTGCTGCAGATTAAAATCACCATTGTCATATTTTCAATGCTTACTTGTCCTAAAGCCTCAGGACATAAGTGAACCTTTATCAAAGAATATCCAAGACAATGATGATAGCGTAGAACACTGCAGTGTTGCCAGCTCCTAATTATTATTATTTTAAAAGAATTGTCAGCTCCTGTTGTCACAAATGCTGTAACTGTTTCTCTGAAGTTTTATTTAAGGATGGCGTGGTGCTCCTGCTGTATCAGGACATGCAATATGTTCACAGTGTCCAACTTAAATATTTACATGTTTGAGTGCCTAACAAGGAAACTGTTCATCAGGCTATTTATAGCTACCTTCATGATTAATGAGGGTTCTTAATTCCCTTAACAGCTACCTACTTTGCCTGGGATTTGTAGAGCACTAAGCTACACTGCAACAATGGGAGATTATTCCAGTCATCCAGAAGCATCACAGCGGGTCCTGTGGGGACCAGAATGTGGCAGGTGCTTCCTGCCACGGGAAAGTTCTGCACACAATTACCTTTTCAAAGTGGACCTGGGCTCTTTTATAAAGAAAACTGGAATTCTCTGTGAAGTTAATCCATTTGGGAGATGCTCATGAGGAGTGGTGGCAAAGATACAGCCAGATTTTCAGAAGCAATCCACATACTTGTGGTTTAACCACACAAATTATGTTTTTTAACATCTTAAATGAGAAAAAAACTATGAGAAAAACAACCAGATAAGATTTTTAACATTTTTAAAAACAATCACAATTTCCAACTCCATGAGAATCTTCTTTCTCTCCCTTGGTTTCTTTTGTTTGTTTGTTTTCTTGTTTTCAAACCGCAACTGGGTATTTTCTTGGCATGAAAAGAAATGTGTGCATCACCCACTGTCTCTAAATCCAAGTTTATCACACGCTGGGCTGAAAATTACCAGGGCCAAGCAGCAGTCTCTTTTAAAGGCAGTCATGTGGACTTAAGTTGTAGGAAGCCTCTCAGATTAAATGTGGATATATTTTTGTTAAAATATAAGCCTTTTTTAAAAAAAAAACCCCAGAAAGTTAAAATGTACTACACTAACTATTGGCTGTTTTTGCTATCAGCAAAATAATCTGTGCTGCCCCACACAAAACTAGGACTGAAAATAATGTTCAAAATAATCTTGAATGCAATTAAACCCTAACAATATTTGGACAAATAGAGTTGCTATTCAAGACAAATGGAGCAAAGTCCAGCATCATGTTGTAAGCTGGGAATCCTAAGTTCTGTATTGCCTCTGTCAGCAATCTGCTGAGTGATCCTGAGGGCATTGTTCTATCTCAGCTCCCCATGACCCTGAACTAGGACCTGTGCTAAATGGAACTCTCTGAAAAAGTGCTTTTAAGTATTATTGATCAAAAACTTTACAAAAATGACAGTTATATTCATCCATTCATACATTACATTCATCTATTATATTCAAATGAACGAGATTTAACTTTTGATTTTCATTCCATCATGGCCATGAGTTGTTAGTTCAGACATATGCCCACTGTTCACATATTTCTTGTCAGAACCTTAAAAAACTCACTTTGGTAGAAATGTGCTATGACACAGAAAAAAGAAGTTACTAATTAAATGTAAGTTGGGCATCAAGCTGAGATTCTGAGGACGTAAACTCCACCATCACCAATTCCATTGCTGACTTTACACTTTGATTCAGATATTGAAAAACTGTATTTTATCAGGCAAGATGACAAGCACATATTTCTTCAGAGATTTCAACCTTACAGATGCGATGATTTTACACAGCTATAAGGACTTGTTCTGGGCAGCTCCTAAACAGTTATTTTTTAAAAAATCAATCTGTTTTTGTAGTTGTTTGGTCTTAAAGTCTTGTTTTAAGATGAGATACCCCTCCGCCCTGTTTCCTAGCCATGGAAACAAATCCTGGGGCAGGAGGGGGTCACTGTCGTGCCCAGAGGTTCACAGACACCCCCATCTCTCAAATATTGCATCACTCAAACGCTTCCTCCTGACCCATAAAAAACAATTCACACTTTTTAAGTTTTATTTCTGACCACGAACCTTTCCCTTGAAAAGGGAACCTGGTTGTTCTTTGCTGCCTTGTCTGTCTAGGGAATCTTCCTTCACCTCACTGCATTTGGGCACCTTTAATTCTACTGCTCCTTCTTGGACAAACAGTATTTTGAGGAAGGCATGTCACCATCACAACAAATGTCACTTTTGCTCTGTGGCAGAACCAGTCACTGTCTTTGAACAATTCATGGACTAAGACCCAGCTGCATGGGTGGATGCAATATTTTTTCTGCTTGAAACCTTTTACCAGCAAACACACTTCCAATTTAGCATCAGGACTGCATGCAACTGTGGCAAGCTAAAGCAGCCAAAAAGCAGAAATAAAAAAATCAATATAGCCAATGGTCCTGTGTAACTAAAGAAACAGCACCCTGAAAAAAACCAAATTAAAAAAGAGATTATTTTTGTCATTCAATTACAGGTGAATGCAGAAAAGCACCTGCCAAATGCTCTCCATTTCGTCCCAAGCAATACATCACTTACCTTTTGGTATGCTTCTCTAAAGAAAAAGGAAAGTGCTTTGATTCAAGTTATTGGGGCAGGAAGCCAACATCATGTTTTGAAATTACTTTCAAGACTTCCAGAAACTGCTGGAAGCTTCCCATATTTACAGAAGCATCTGTGAGCTAGAGAAATGAAACTACATGAATCTGTATTGTAATCTCAAAGCTGTAGATATTTTTACTCATTATTACTTTTTAACCCCCTTTCTGAAACTGAGCTCTCCTAGAGACCAGTGGAAAAAGAAAGAGGCTGGGGAGATCAAAGAGCCTAAGGCTCTCACAGCTGGGCTGCACAAGTCCTCAGAAGAATGTGCACATATTTTAGGGAATTTCAGACCTATTACCTACATTTAGTTTACCCATGTCACCATCACTACTTCTATATACTTCTGTATAGCTGTAACTATTCTTAACAATTTGGAGAGTATTAATGATTTAATAAATTATCCTGAGTGTCAGTAGCTTATATCAGAGCTATGAAGACCTTACGTGGTACAGTCACTAGTGCTGATGGACAGACTGCCAGATCCTTGCTGCCAGACATGTTATTCTTCAAAGACAGCACAACCAGAAGGGACTGAGTCTCAGTTTCATCTAAGGTTGGCAAAACTAAACAGTAAAGGGAGAACAGAGGCACTGCCATCACCGAGCCCTCCCTTTTCTACCCTTGCCAAACTATACTGTCTGTATGCAGCAAGCCCTTAAACCAAAGGAAAACAGAGGAGATGCTAGACACATACATTTGACAAAAAAAAAGCAGTGAATCCTTTCTTTATGTGCTGGATTTGCTGCATTATTGCTTTGTCAAATGCGTTTTTAGCACCGAATGGAACAAACCTCCCTGACCCACAAAAACATGACTGAGCTAAAGCTAATGCTCATGTGAAAGGTGTTGGTGGTATTTCTAATAGCTTCCAAAAAGCTTGGAGGCAGTGCAAACGCTGTTTTTGCATCAATTTGCATCAATAAAAAAAAGATGGAGGAGCTTCTTCTGACAGAACATGAGATGTGCCCTCATAACACCTTACTCCCAACACCCTGATCTCTTCAGTATTTTAGAGAAATCTTCTGGAGAAGCACCAGTGGTCTTCAACAGAAGTTCTTGAACCAATGGCATATTAAACCCCCTCAGCATTTAAAGGAGCAATAGCCAGAAGGTAAATATTTTATATCCCATTTCCACCCCTTTTGTGTCTGCTAAAGATTCATTGAACACACAGGCCTAGTTGACACTTTCTGTGCACTAATTTGTAGCAGAAGAGCACTGCAGTACATTTACATAAGCAGAAACAAACTGATAATAGAAGCTGCTACAAGAACTTGAAAGCTGAAAAAGCAACACAGAAGAATATAAAGCACACACTTGTTTTAGTTAAGTAAAGGTCCACTTAAACAAGGGCTTTATCTAATTTAATTCAAAGGAACCTGCAGTTTTATTTTCCCAAAGGTATACGTGGAAGGAGCTGTGTAGAGGTCTCAACTGCTGAAATGGGAATATATCACCATCCTGATGTCTCATCAGATCTGCTCTTCACAACAATGGAAAACTCACAGTAGTGCATTTGATAAAATTAGAGTGAGGTGGGGAGTGTGTGTGTGTTACTAGGATAAAACCCTCAGTGATAAATCAGAATCATTACCATTCTTGGCAGCTCGAGATATTCACAAAACTTTTTTTTTCAGTCCCTAAGCATTTACTATACAATATTTACTTTTAGGGACAGTTTTACTTTAAAATCACTTTATCTTGTAAATTATACTGAACGATCCTATTATTTTACAGTGATAACATCTTCCAAAAGTCTACAGGCAAAAATTTCACCCAGTAACTCTACACTCATTAAGAGGTATGTTAGCACATCTAAAAGTCCTTCTCCCGTTGTTAGATACGTCTTTCTAGCTGTAAAGCATTTGAGGATGGGAGCAAAGCAGGAGCCTTACATGCCACTTTCTGAATGTGAAACACTGATTCAGTTCCAAAAAGAAAGATGCAAGAGCAATGATGCTGCCCCAGCAGGCATCTGTGCGGCGGCTTTGCACTGCCAACAGCAAAAGTGAGATGCTTTTCAACACATACATTTATTACTTTTGAAGGTCAAACATTTTATCAGTAAAATACACAAACTGGCCAGTCTGGGAAAATATTTTAAATCAGTTCAGTTCAGTTTATTCTGAGAATGTTTTCCAGTATCAACTTTCATCAATCTGTTCCTGTCCTGTATTCCTTAAGAACTAAGCAAAACTGCTGTCTGGTAACACAGAAACAGTGAGACACAAGCAGAGAGCCAGAAGTCTTAAAAAAGGCCATGCCTCACTTTTTGAAGACGGGCAGGCAGAATGAGACATGTTATTTTCCATTTCACACAGCTCATCTATCATAGTGATACTCTCTACTTCCCCTAATTACAGGCTGTTTTCACTTAGTGGTAAAAATACTAACTGAAAGGTTTAGTTAGCGAATATTTTGGATCATCTGGATATTTGCCATCATGCTTTCCCACAACGAAGTCAGTCATTCTCAATGTAAATACTAATTTTTTTAAGTACATAAGATTAAAAATAGGACTTACTCAAGTGCAAAATAGGGCAGACATTTGACCTAATGTTCTTTAGCTCCCTCTTCTAAAAGAAAGTAGTTATCTTGTCTCAAAAACTCAGGAGGGAAACAAGTTCTTTAAGCATTTGCCAGTATTTCTAGTAAGATGGCTGATAAAACATTTTAGATAAACTGGAAAATCCAAACTATTTATTATGGATTCTCTATACAAGTGTCTCGTATAGACACATTGCAACCTAATCGTCTTGGCTCCTTAAGAACTCTGGTCACCCAAAAAATCCATATTTTAAGGAAAAATAAACACATTACGGGCCAGAATTAAGAGAATAATTTTTTAGGATAGACTCCAAGGGCCCTCAAAATGAGTATGTGTACTGATCGTGTACCAAGCATTGTCATGGCTATAAATTTGTGTTCTACCCAGTGCCTTGTGTTCTCTCTCTGCATCACGAGTGTCTTCTATATATAAGGACACACTTCTGAATCTTAGGAATTCAGTGACATTTTTTCATTAGTAACTACGGCAAAAAAAATCTAAACCTATGCTTTTATTTGGCATTGTTACTGTGATGTTTTAATAATATTAAAAATAATCCTAGGGCTCCTCTGTGATTTGGTTATCTCATAGGATAAAAATTATTTGTAAAATAATTTCTAAAAGCATGATCATTTTCCACTAATCAGAAGTTGAGAGAGCTATGTTAGTTTCTTAGATGATAAAAATTAGCTTCTCTTGGACATTTTCCTCACCTTTTCTGTCTGGTTTGAGGTTCCGATCCACTGGCGGTGGCTCACATTCTGCAGCAGGTACCGACCTTCTGGGAGGGGTCTTTGGGCTGGACCTGAAACCCATGTGAGCAGGAGGAGGGACTTGCTTTCCAAATAATGGAAAATCAAACGTGCCTGGTATCATTGGTACATAGTTTGTTTCCTGGATGGGTTCAGTGAAGCTGCTGGAATGCTGTCGTGGAGGAGAGTTGGGATTCATTGGGACATAATTTTCATCTAGTTCTTCACTTGAAACACTTCCCACTGTCAACATGCTTCTGTTTTTCTAGAATTAACATATATTTCCTTTAACAAAATAAGTTATGCAATCAGCTGTGAATCATATGAGTGTTTTAACCTAATCTGCTCAGATTAATGTATTCTATTGAAACTGAAAAATCACAAACACTGCACAGCTTGCTTTCTTACACAGGAACAAAGAGCATTCAAGCACTGTCACTGTTGCCTCTCATCAGATCAAGTCATACTTACAAAGTGGTTATGGAAGCCCTCCAATGAATTAGATCTGTCATTCGGAAACGTTCGTGGAATATCATAACAGTCTTGAGAACTAATTTCTAAAGAAACAAGAAGAGAAAGTGGCTATTTATCACCCCTGTTCCTGTCACTTGGCACAGGCATCCAGAGTCTGTCGTTATTTACTGTCTGCTTCTGAGAGCACACAAACACACCTCCTGAAACTGTGGCCCCTAGATTTATCTATATTTGAGAGGACTGTGTTCACAAACAGCCTTAGCACTCATCAGTCACAACTTGAAGCTCTTACAGTGGCGTTTTTCCATGGCAAGAAAAGAGAAACGAATTTTTGCTTTTAAAGGAGCAGTAGAGTCTACCTTTCAATTGAGCAGGTGTATTAACTTAGCGTAAGAGAATCTGGGCCCTCATGAAAAACCTATTCTAAAATAAACAGACAGCAGATGTAGTTTAAGGTCTGGAGAAAGGTTTTCTGACTGATGCCCTTTGCTCGGAAAGTGCTGATTCAAGAGGATCCCATCTGTTGCAGGAACAGGTGAATCCCTTCTCAGCTCCCCAGTGTGGACTCCAGGGGCTTTCATTTGGAGTGAACTGCTGCAGAACCAAAGATCTTGCCCTTTTTGGAGTCCTGGCTCTTGGCAGTCCCCATTAAGCAGGTCCTCAGCTCCGTGGCTGGCTCTCTGTTGGACAGGGGTCTTTGTGAGACTCCTGGCTCCCAGGTGCTGCTCATCTGTGCAGGCAGCTGGCTGCCTTACCCTGTGACAGGAATGCCCCTCCTCATGATGCCAGCACAGAAACTGGGCAAACTCGGGCGTTTATCCCCACCTTGCCCTGAAAAATATCTCTGCAGTTTTTTTAAGATTTTCACCACAAAGGAAAGATAAACAACTCTGCTCTTAAGTACCAAATTTAAACAGTGTTTTCAGAAAGACTACTTTTCCTGAGGCAGACAATCTCAGCTTCGAGAAAATAAGCCAAGCAAACAAGGATCTTTCATAGTGTTACTTTGTAATTTTAAAACACTAACAACCACCAATATTTTACACTCAGTCTACAAAATGAATGACAAATGGAACAATACTATCTGAGCATCTGTATGACCACACCCATTCTGTATACTGCCTTCTCTAAAATCCTTGTATTCATCCCTCATTTCAAACAATTCTCCTTTAAAATCACCTCTAACATTAGTATCGACTTTAACCAGCATAAAATTTCACTTTAAAAACAACACTGTAATACCCACCTGCTTCAGAAATCCGAAAGAAAATGAAACCCTTAGGCCAAGAGTGGTTAACAAGACAATACACAAGACAGCGCATCTGGAGTACCAATATTTAGGTGGCCACAAGGAATAACTTTAATTTTATTTAAAAACTGCAGTAAGCATATCTATCATAAGGACAGAAAGAAAGGCTGATGGCAATGATCATCAAATCAGGGTTAATCTCAAAGCTCTGGGTATACACCATACCCCACTGAGCTTCATGAAATGCTTTCAGCTTCTGCAGACTGGACCATACTTCACTAACCTCACTTTGGTCATTCTGAAAGACTGATAATGGTAGTACTGAATTCAGTTATATGAGCTCATTATCAAATAAATATGTCTAGATCTTCAAATATTTTTAGCCAAGGCTGAATGCCACAGTGCAATGTACATCCCTTACCGATGTTCTGTGCTTTGCCGTTCTGATGGTTTCCTTTAAAAATCTCCTTTCCTCTTTCTTACATATTTTAAACCCTGTGAACACAGACCACTTTGTGAGGGGCTACACACTTGTTCCTACAGGCTAAAATCCCTTCGCATCATTCAGCCCATTCGTATCATTCATATCACATAATTCAAAGCAAAAATTCAGCGGGATAATGCACGGAATACCGACCTTTCCGGAAGACATTCAAGTCTCCCGTTGAAATGGTGTTACTGCGCGAGGGCGGCGCTCCTGCGGCGGGGATGCAGTAGCTGCTGTCAGTGTCTGAAGCAGTGCGACTGATGCTACAGCTTTCCACAGGAGAGCGATCCGCTGCCTGGTGAGGTTTGGGTGGCCGAGGTGGAGGGATGTCTGGAATAGTCTCCAGTTTTGAAGTCTGAGACAATGTTCCCTCCGGGAAAGTTCGTGGGATCTGATAAGTACCTCCGGGTGTGGGGGGAATGTCATAGCTAATGGAGATGTGCCTCATCTGTGCGTCTAATGACGTTGCTGATGTATTGAAAACATGCTGCTCTCCTTCTGCATCAGTCCCGGATGGAGACGCCGCCTTGGGCAAAACATCCTGGGAGTAACTCCTAGGCAGGTTGTAGAGGCTGGAGTCTGCCAGCGTCAGCGCGGAGCGGGAAGGCGGGGAGTCGTAGACGCCCTGCTGCGGGAAGAAGCCGTTCACAGCGTGCTTGCTCCCTGATGGAGCAGGGTTTTTGTGGGAGGGCAGGTTATCGTTGCAGTCTGTTTCTGAAGAGCTGGATTTTGCAGAGTCAGCATGAGATCTACATGTGAGATTGCGAGATTGGAACGTTGATGAACACACAGAGAAAAACAAACATTGCAAATCGTAAACACAACGTTTATCATGTAACCAACTAAAAAGTCTACCACTGTCTTCCAATTTTTTTTTTTTTAAATGAGATGCAGGAACTTAATTATTAAACAAACAGTAGTACCTAAGGACCCTAAGTAACTACATTCATACAAATCCATGCATGTGAATTACCTAGCACAACTGTGGAGCTTTACTAACAGCTCCACAACAGGTTGATGTTTCATAAAGCAAGTGATTTTCATGATGCCAGTTTGAAGCTCAGTTTGTTTGGGGGCTGGAGGTTTTTTTAATTATTATTTTTTTAACCCATACTGCAGACTAGCAGCACTTCATTGGATCTGTTAAAGGTGAAAATAAGATGCTCACTTCTTGGGTTTACAGTACTTGCTAGTTCGAATTATTACCAAAAAAATGTTAAGAGGAAAAAATATGACTGCTTGTAACCCCACTAAACGTGAGCCTGAAGTTATACTGACCATATAAAACTCATTTGAAATATGTAAGGAAAAGAGAAGTAAGAGGTAAGATCATAAATAGGAGGAAAATAGTATGTTCTTTGAGGGAAAAAAATCCATAGGTTGCATGTGCAACAGAGAGCTTTTGTCTGGAATGCAAATGAAGGCAGTGTTAATAAAGCTGCAGAGCAGTTTACTTTTGATTTCTTAGGAAATTCTTTTATGAGAAGAGCACTAGTTAGTACTGGTACTAACCACTACCAGTGTAAACTTACATGGAAAGTAACCACATTACAATCATTATATTTCCTTTGTAAACCTCCCCTTTTACCATGCTCCAGGCAGAGAAATTCTGTTATCAGTCTGGCTACTTGCTTAAATGAAAGTCAAGACAGTGGCAAAATACTAACACTGGAGATGTTAGTGGTGTAGTTAAGGAAGTCCATACACTTTTTGAGCAAACATACCATGATATTTCCTATTTTCATTACCTCAATACCATACCATTGTGTTAATTTATACATGCATATGCAAATATTTCAGCATGCATTTCTATCAACGAATACCTGCTATACAACTCTTAGTAAGTTCTATTAAGCAACTGGACCATACAGTTCCAAAACTTCTGAGGAATAAAATACATTAATAAAGTACATCGACTACCACAAGAAGCATTTTCCTCCTTATTTAACAGGCTCTCCACCTCAAAGTGATCACAATCAATATTTATTATTCACATTTCATTTGTCAGTATGTTTGTACAAAACTTTCTTAAGGGACAGCTGGACTTATCTCCCAGGGTTCTGGCAACCTGAGGAAAAAAGGAATCCAGTTTAGCTATTCATTTAGGTTCCCTTTTCAGCCATCGGAGAAATGGAGACTGTGTGAAACAATCATTTCTTAGATATCCATCTAAACCCCATGAATCACTCCCGAAGTGCCTCTGTGCCAGCTATCAGGGGAACCAACATGATCAGCCTGGAATGGACATCTGCACTCAAGAAAAATGCCATTCACCTCACCAACTGGTTTTTGTTCTGTTTAACAGCAGAGATACAATCTTCCATCAGGACAAGAGGTTTATGACAGCTCTCACTTCAATTTTATCACCTTTTCCTATCAGCTTATTCTTACTGTTTTAGCATTTTTTCCATTAGAAAAAGTACAGTAATTTTGCCCTGGTTACTGTCACAAACATAGAATTCAGTTCTGTCACTGGTCAGAACTGGTTTCTAGGTAACTTTGAACATTAATCATCATTTAGTTTAATTGGCCTCCCCAAAAAAGAAGAGAATTTTCTCATTACTTATTCTTGGCACAACCAAGGAAGTGAAACTTCCTATATTCCTTAGGATGCTGACCATGAATATATATTTGTCTTGTTTGTTAACAGTTTACTCCCTTTGCCTCAGAGCTTCAAAAATTCATGCATGAACCACTGGAAGTTTAAAACACTTGCAAAAAATAGAGCACAGAGGACTGAAGGAAGCACATGAGGTTACAGAGTGCATAATAAATTGTGAACACTCTGAGCTCAGCCCCTGCTGCAGCCCTTCCTCTTTATTCAAAGGATTGATTCAGGAGTTCCTCACTTTATAGATGTACTCTCCTAGTTCTATGATATCCACTTAGACCAAAATCCCAGAAAAAGTGAAGCATTTTTCACACGAGCAAATATGGCAAAGATTGGGATCTCTATTTTTTTTACTATAAAAATAAAGTGGGCACTCTAGAGACTCTGGACAGTGACAATGAATTGCAGAACCCAAATGGTTAGTTCCAGTTCACTAGGATATACTTTAAAATGAAAAAAATTATAAAACTACGGGAATAAAACATAAACACTACATTTATCTTACAAAAACATGCAGGGATATATAACCAAAGCTCAAAATGCAACAACAGCATATTTACAATGCCAGTGCCTAAGGATTACCCATGAAATGCAAGCAATAAATCCTATATTTTTTAAATATAGGAATTTTTCTGGGTCTCAGTGAATGATGCTTCTTCTTTCCTGACCACAAGCACTTGTGCAAACAGAAGACTTTCAAAAACCATGGCACATGACGCAGCCAGGTTGTCATTTGCTTAGCTGATGGCAACAGCTTACATTTCTTATTACAAGAAGGCATTGCTGATTTATTCACAATTTTAGAGGTAATCTTTTGGAATCAATGTCTTAGTCCACTGAAATAGTTTTCAAAATATGAATGGGTTGTAAGCAATCTGATTTTGTATGGCTGAAAGTTTGAAGACACTCTGAAACAAAGAAAGCAGTTTATGTCAAAATGAAGACAGGGAATTCAGCCTCTGAATTTTAACTACTTTCAAAAATCAGCATTAACCACTGATCACAATAAAAACACCATATACAATTCTGAAAACGCACAGTGCATAGTTGACAGAAACAGACTCTACTCCTGCTTTGGGGATTTTTTAAATTACTTCTTCACTCCAGGAATTTTAATTTTTCCCTTTAGTACAGCTCAATAAAAAAAAATCAATTGGCTTAAATATTCCATTAACAATTGATTATTATGTTAAGTATTTAAGGGTTTTTACACCTCAGTTTAAAATAATGTCAAAGCTGGATGTAACACAACGATAACTCCTCACTTTATAAGCAGAGGATGACCATGACATGAACTCAGTGTTATCATATGTGGGCATCACATATGTGCAAATCATTGTAAGTGGCCAAACTATCCCTAACTCAGTGCTAGGACTGGACATCTTTTTCCACACACCAAGAAAAGAAGACTGTCAAGCCTGTTGATCCACAAGGACTGGGCATTAAGGTGCACAGAGAGGAGGTGGAGCAGTGAGGCAAGGGGAGCCCAATAAAAAGCCAGCCTCCATGTACTAAAAACCACTTGTTGACAGAGACCCAGAAAGAAGTTTATATGTGTTTTAGTCTGAGGGGTAATCATCTCATTTTTGCAAATAAAGTATTTGGGCTGGCTCGACTACTCATCCTTTTCAGCTGATTCTTTTCCCATCCGCAGGAATCAATATGACTGATTAAACAGAATATTAGGAACAAAATGGCAGAAAAACTGCTCGTGTGCCAGCAATCTGGGACAGCAACAGCAAGCATAGAAAACGAAGATAGACATAAAAACAAATAACAACCAGGCCTCTTTTCAGAAAATGGAAGCCAAAGTTACATCGTTTTTCTGTTAAAACTCACAGAACACCATGCAAGACGAGTCTCAAACAAAACAATATTTTCAGGCAAGTTAATGGCTCTGTGATTAATTTCTCACACGTGTTCCAAGAATGGCTACTGTTCACTCACTGCAGTGGAATCTTTTTACTTTCAAAGTCTTCTAACAGCAGGTATTCCTGCCCTTCTTCTGAGAGAAAGGGTGACCCTTGGCTGGTTCATACACAGAGGAAAGATGAGGAAGACAGCATTTAGCATTTCGATACACGTCTCAAATGAGCCAGAACAATAAGGGATTTGGAAGCAGTGTTTGGCTGCATTTTTCTATCTAGGATCCAAATAAAAACCTTAAAATCTCACTAAATGCTACAGTGAAACAATGCTCTTCCTCAAGTCAGCAGTGATCGGAGCATAAAATTATTTTAGACAAAATACTGCGTGATTGTTACAGCTGCAATTGCTGATTCCAAGGCATTCTCATAACAGTATGTGGTGCACTCTATGACACTGTAATGAAGCATTTAAAAATTATTTGCCAAGTCCAAAACACTGCAATTCTCAAAAAACCCGAAGAGGCAACTCAGATACATCTATGTTTCACAGTTACCCATCTCATCCAGAAAAGAACCTCAAAGCCTTGTAATAAAATTCAGTGGTTCCCAGATTACCTGTAAAGTAACATGCAGAATCAGAATAGAAAATGTTCCCTCTGCATATTGGAAACTTGTAAGTCTAAAGGGAAAACATCATAGAAATCACCATTTAAGTAACAATACCTGCCTGTTTAATTGCAGCTATTAAGCCTTGCACTTTAAACTAAGTCTGTATGAAATATACAGAAAAACTGTTCCAAGCCTGGAAATTAATAGGAAAACTATGCAGCCATCTAATTTTTTTTCTTTGCCTATAAGGATGTAGATTGGGGTAGAATGCATTCTTACTAATCATCTTAGTAATGTGCTACACAGATACACAAAGCTCTCATTCCATAGGAAAATGACTATATGCTCTATATTTTGGTCCAAATCCAGCAGCCTACCTACTTTACCAGACATAAAAAATAGGCAGTCCTTTTAGGTGGAACTGAAAGTCCAGCACAACTGTTATGCTGAATTTTCATTATTACAGCCTTTTAATGAAAGGACACAGCTACTTAGTTACATAAAATAAACTAAGCCCATATAATAACCAAGTGATCGCAATGCCAACGTCTTCATATATTCCTATAAAACCATCATTTATTTAAACAATCTTTAAACTCCCAAAGATTTTGTTCAGTTCTTTCAGTTCACTAGGCTTTTTATCTCCATCGGACCTTTTGCCTTACCCAGTACCTTCTTCCCTGTGTCACCAGTGACTTCCTCGAGGAATTTGGCAGGCTAATCACAGACTCTGTTCTTTGCCATATTTTGGGCCCCCTTCTATGGTCTCCTCAGTCTCTGCTTAACTCACACATCACATAACTGTGGAAGTCAGGTCAGAAAGTCAATTACACATCCCAACCTTCATAATTCCTAAAAACACCTTCATGTTGTGGAGGTAAAACTCTGCTCTGAGCCTGCCCCTTACAGAAGCAAACGGGCACTCAGACACATTTCTGATGGGCCAGGGTGCTGAAATCCAAGTCAATTCCTCTGCCAAGCTGTTCTGGAAGTGAAACCAAACTTAAAAGCTTTCGGCAGGAACACTGACATTCCTCTTGGGCACTATCAGCTTCTAAACATCACTAAACACTGAAACCTTTAACACTGGGTTTCCCCTTCTCCTGAAGGAGGTCCTGGGGCACACGGTGCTGCCTGTAACCTGCACATTCCATACTCTGGGGGAACTGTAGGCTCATTCCCTTGTTTTATAAGGAAGACTGTAAAGGGTGGATACTTTTCTACCACATAATCATCAGTAAATGGAGTCGGAAACTCCTCAGGCACAACAGAGCAAGATAAAAATGCGAAGGGAGTGCAGAGCACACGGCACAGGAAAACTGGCAGAGCATTAAGGTGTTGATGCAGAAGGCACTGCCACTAAAAGGTATGGCCCTAAGGAAGCATGTGAAATACTCATGAAAACACTCTCAAAGGAAGCGTTCCTCAGCCTTCCACATACTTGTCTGTAATCACAAAAAGAATCTGATGTTTCGTTTATTTTTGTGGAAGTACCCCAGCAGATTTTATTTGAAATTATTGCAGAAAAGAAGCTTGCCAGAGGGATTTATAAGGTTCTCCTATAGAATGCTCAAGGTTAGAAGGGACCTCTGGACATTATCTGCTCAGCTTTTCTAATACCTCTAAGCAAACCCTTCAAAATCAGGTGAGGCTCCTCAGGAGCTTGTCCAGTCAAGTTCATTTGTGGTTCTTTTAAATCTTTTTTTTTAAAGAGGACAGAGATTCCAGTATGTCCCTGGGCAGCCTGCTCTAGGAATGGCCACCATGATCCATTCTGGCAAACCACGGTGATATTTCCCAGGTAGCTACTATGAATATCATATCCTCCTAAGCAGGGGGTGCTGTGTATTTATTTAAGTTAGAAGTAGCAGTCGGAGAAATAAATAGAGATTTAATTTGGTAGAAGTTCTAAATTTTTCCTTCAAACTTCTTATTGCACACTTCTTCAGAGAACTGACTGTGTAGGTACTCTTTATTCAGTAAAAAATAAAGCTTATTTGGCTTCCTTTTTAATATCTGTTATTTGGAAAAAGCTGAAGTTCAGGATATGGAAACTGAGTGGTTTCAGCCTCTGCATTCTTAGTTATCATAAAATAATTGGTTTTTTTCTTGTTTGAGAGTCTCAACCATGCTAGCAATAGTAAACAAATACCACTTGAAGATCACTGTACTCAGTGATGTGGTAGCCCGACAGGCAATAATAAAATCAGCATGTTTTTCTAAACCCCTTCCATGAAAGCTTTAACTGGCAAAACTGGGGCACCAAATGCCAGGAGGGAGAAAGGCTAAATTCCTCCAGCTTTTTCTAGTCCTGAACTTGACTAAGCACATCAGACTGTAGCTAAAGAAAGGGTTCTTCCCTGCTCTATGCCATGCACCACTCCAAGCTACAATGAAATGCTTGGATCACTGCATTACTGTGATACTTCCTGTTGGCAATTGCTGTCCACACTTCTGGAGAATGCAATATGGGTCTAGCACTGATCAAACAACTTCCTATTGCAGCAAAAGGTTTAATGCATGGAAAGAAAAGAAGGAAAAGTTACAGGCAGCTTCCCCAAGTAGATTATGTGCATCCAATTGTTCAATGTCTCGGCAATAAAAAAATGCTTTTAGCACAAACATTCTTGGCCTGTAATACAAACAAGTGTTATTAAGAAACAAAAGTAATTTACCTCATAGGTTCAGGTTTTTTACTTTGACAGTTTATTAGCAGTAAGTAGTCTTGAGGATCTTCTTGACCAGAGGAAGACTCCAGAGGGGGGACGTTAATAAGCCGATAAGGAGAAGGAAGGGAAGATTCTGCTTGTATGGAAGGCGGTGAAGTGCTGATGGGCAAGGGTAATTCAGCAGATGGTTGTAAAGAACTAGCTGGTGGCTTCACAGCATCTGCAAACACAGAAGCAAAGAATTCTTTATACAGTGAAGAAATAGTTTTTCAACATTAAGAAAAGAAAATTATTAGGAGAGTATGCAAAATATCTCGATGTGAAATTGGTGGACATGAGAACATCCAGATACTAACATTTGTTTCAGGATATTTACATTTATATATCTATCTTTATATTTTCAAACTGCAATCAATTTCTTAAGCAAGCCTTGGAAAGAGAGGTTCTGCCTTATTTAATGACTTATTTAACCTGCTTTCTGGACACAGAAAGAACAAAGATGCTGACAGCTGCAGTAATACAGCTAAAACCACAAATCTGTTGTTTTAATCAAGAGCAGACAAAGGCCCGTAAGTTATTACTTGAATATGGCAACCTGAGTCAGCACTTGCAAGTATTCATTCCTTTTTGACCAAGGTCACTTCAACGTTTGAGATTAGTCACCAGGCAAGACCTGGCCACTCTCAATATGTGAAAATCAACAGGAAAACTGCTGCTTTTGCAATGGAAGATCCCTTACAAGTACAAAAATATTGCAAAAGTACAACACGTAACAAGTTCCACTAAGCCCCCTGATTACATACCCTAAGTTTTATTGCTGTGCAATAAATTAAGCAGTTGTGATTGGGTTTGGTTTTGGTTTCCTTTTCTTGTTTTGTTCTGGCTTAGTTTGGGTTTCTTTCGGGGTGAGGGGAGAGGAGATGTTGTACTGGTTTTTTTTTAAAAATAACCTTATCTTTATAATTCTTATCCACTTCCTATCCATGTATATTCGAAAGTAACCTCTTTTTCCCTTTTAAATACATGTATCCAGACTATTAAATTCTGTGAGACTAGAAAATATCAACATCATCAAACATTAAAGAATCATTTGACTTTTTCATTGTTTTAATGACACATTGACAAAGAACAATACAATTAAGCAAACTATTTCCCAATTATTAAGGCTCCCTTGTACTTGCAACTCATTGTACATTCCGATTTGCACATCCCAAGAATGGACGCTGATTATTAGCATTGTTTAAATGAACATGTTATTATCCAATGCTCCTGCTCCTGCCAGGCTGACAGGCCAGCTATGCACTGCAAAGTAGCTTCATTCATCTTCCGCTTCCCAGCACTACCCTGGGAAAAACCAGATGAGCAGCCCAGAACACTGCTTCCAGTTCTGTGTACACCAGGTACCAGTGATTTAGACGTGGAAATAGAAATAGCAGCACTTGCTTTGAACTCCCGTGGCACCTAAACAGGCTCAGAAATTCAATCCCACCACACCCATGTGGGTGGAAGAAGTCTAGGTGTATGAAAATTCCTCAGTGCAACCGACCTGAAAAGGTAGGATTGCCTTAAAAACGTTATTATGAAGGGTTGTGGCTGACCTATTCATCAAACTAGTTAGAAGAAAGGAAAAACCAGACTGTATCCAGGGATCACAAACATAAAAATAAATTGATGCACCCAGGTCAGATAAATAATAGTATAGAGATGTCTATAATTCATAAAATCTTTATATATTACATTTCTTGAAACACATACTCCTGAAAATTCCTGACCATGTCCTGTGGTTTAGAAAAATGGGGAAAAAAAGGAGAAAATTCATTACATTAATTGTTTCCTGAGAAGCGTTACTTAACATAGCCAATATTTACTTAAATACCCTTGTCTTTATAATTCCTATGCACTTCCTAATTATGTGTATTAGAGAGTCACTTCTTTTTTCCTTTCAAATACAACAGTATTTGGATGCAAAAGCTACTTAAAAAGTAGTTTATTTTATACATGCTGAAATATAAAACATGAACAATTTTCTCTCATTTAGGAAATTCAAGAGTTTGAAGGAGCCTCTTCAAGGCACCTACTAATCTTTCTTGATTCCCCTAATGCTGGGGTTCAACAGCAGGAACAGGGAAGTCCCTGAATGGACCTACCAGGAATGTACTTCTTGTTCCTGGAAAAGTGGTAGTGGGAGAAAAGCAGCTCTCTGCCCTGTCCCCCGCCTAACTGAGGAACACAAGTAAATTTATGCACCAGTAAGAGTGGGGAAGGAAGGTATCCTGCCAAATACATCATTCTTTAACTACACTTAGAGACGAGATCCTCAAGAGCTTCCCTGTGGCACAGTCCCCACCCCATTCCTGGTCCTTGGCTACAGCAATCTTCATGTCATTGGAACTGCTCGGTGCCAAGTTCACACAAGGGGAAAAAAGAAATCAAACAGGATATCCCTGGGGCTTCCAGGGGAGATGGGTGTGCCAGTCAGCCCTCATGCAGTCAGGAGAGCCCAACAGGTACACAGTAAGATGCCTACGTGACCTGACACAATTAAACAGACCATGCACCAGCATTCCCAGGAAGAGCGGCAAGATTCAAGGGTAACTTTCCAAGGAAAAATGAAATCAAGAATTTTGAAAGAGGACCAATGTATCCACCAAGTCTGATGTACTGCTCCAGCTTCTGGGGCACTCCAAAGCAGAGGCTGCTTCCATAGCCTCTGCTGACCAGCCTCTGACAGACTTTTCTCTGAATTTCTCCTATTTCTTTGAATGCCTTTATATTTTTGACCTTTACTACCATCCTGTGGCAGTGAGGTCCACACCTTATTACACACAACATGAAAACCCATTTTTAAACCTGCTGCCTCATAGCTTCACTTGATATATTTCAGCTCCCATCTTCAGAGAAGCAGTGAACAATTGCCTCCTACTCATAATTCCCATTCCCAACTTTACACAACTTTGTCATAGTTTTTACTGAGTTGGTGCTGCTTAATTTTTTCCTGGTGCAGGAGCCATTTCATTGCACGTCTGGTTTCCTTACCCTCACCTTTCCTAGCTCTGCTCCTTTTTTTTTCCTGAGAAGGGAAACTAACTATTGCACACAAAGCACAAAAAAAAAATGTCTGGGACACACTTACTGATTTACAAAGACATAACAATGATTCATTCTGTTCCTATCCTAACCTTTCCCTTTCAATTGTTACTGAATATTAAAGGTGACGCTGTCCAGCTGTCTGGAAGGTTTATGATGTGTCCTCTGAGCAAGGATTTGGAGCCCATTAATGTTAATGGATCGTTAGGAACACTTTCCTTCTGATGAGTTGCCTCATTTATTTTGACACAGATAATACTTGATATAATCCCTGATCCTCCTACAGATCTGTGTGGGGTTTGTTTGAGACTGGGGTTTGTGTGGTTTGGTTGAACTTTGGGGTTTTTTCAGTGTATAGAGCATTAACCATTAAAACACCAACTTTCTGGTGTGAAACCCATCATCATACAGGCATTTTCTACGTGTTAAATAGTGTGGGCTAATGCCTGATTTAAAGAGCAACTGAACTTGGTCTAAAGCACTTCAGATTTGCTTTATGCATTGATGCTGTTCCAAATTTGACTACGAAGGAAGCAGTAATGTTAAAGCTTTCATCACTGAGCAAATGAAGGCTGTTTGCCTATCTGCACCCTCTCAAATATTCTCTTCAGCCACGTACTCTGAAGCTGATATGAAGGAAAGTTTCTCTCCCAGCAGCCTATTATGATTTCAAAGAGTACAATCACCAACTTGCTCCACTTTGGACTAGCAGATTTTTAGGGAAGGGGTCATCTGCACACCAAAGAGCGTTGTAAGTCATTTGGTTTGTTCCCAGAGCTCAGACATTCGGACTGCTTTGAAATAACTGGGAGCTGGAAAAACAGCCAGAATATTTAACATGCAAATGAGTCTAACAAGAATCCTATTTTGTTTTTATAATTCCCGCATTCAGTACAGCTAGAACAAGCAGCTTTCTCAAAACAGGGCAAGAGTTTTATCTTTTCTCAGCTGGCTTGTTAAGAGCAGTTACAGGCTTCATCTTCACTATATTTTTCCTCATAACCATTTTTGTATCTTTTAAAATTAATGAGGTAAAAAGAACATTTTCTGAACAAGAATAATAAAAGGCTCCCCTTTCTTCCTTCTTGACTATATAAAGCTTCTTTATTCCACAAGTTCCTATATATCTGTGCTTTGTGTACAACCTAGAAGATCTGAGTGTGGGAGTTTCCATTTAGGGTTGGGTTTGTATTTTGGTTTGGTTTTTTTGGGGGGAGGGGTTGGTTGTTGTTTTTGTTAGTTTGTTTGTTTTTTAATGAAAGCAAAAATTAAATTGTTTTCTACACTATGATATACAGTCTCTTAATATTCTAATTATGCAAAAACTTGAAATGTTCTCATAGTGAACAAAACACAGAGGCCTCATTACAGCAAGCATTTCTTTAAATGTCAAAATTGCAAAGTAAGAAAATGCGTTCTTTGCACATTGTAGGTAGAAATATGAAAACAGAAATGGGATTTTCCCATTGCAACAGTGAATCAGCAACAGATGTGCAATGGCATGATTCTTCTATTCTTCTGAGATGTTTCATTCAATCCACTTACTACAGTGCAGGTGTTATTAAAATAACCAGTGGCCAACAAAATATCAGAGCAATAACTTTGTGCAAAAATTTACAGATACAATAGTAAGAGCCATAATTAAAAAAAAAAAAACAAACCAAACTTCATAACTTCAGCTGAAACATTTACGAGAACTTCTTTGTTTGTGAGATCCTGGAATCAAAGGGCTACATGTGCACGCATGGAGCACAAGGATGTGTATGCTGGTGGGCACTTGCTCTGTTCACACATTAACTCAACAGATGAGAGCCAGATCCAGCCCAGAAGGGACACAGACACACGAGCCTGGGTGTTTGGGTTTGGGCATTAAGTGATCAGCTTGGCATCAATATGAAATCTATGCAGTAAAGCTCAATACTGAACCTTTCTGCTACACCCAGATAAAGTCCTTTAAAATGCTCTAATAAAAAGTTCCTGTGTATTTCATAGGTTTATTTTCTTAGTTTAATATAATCTCACAGTATCTCTCTCTTTCTGAAGATAAACATGATACCCTATTTAAGGAATGAAGAACTCAGCACTGTACATTATGCCCAGGACAACCCTGCCTCCTGCATCCAAACCAGAAACACGACCAACTCTTCCAGGTTCCATCACACACTGAAGTTTCTCAGCTTTCAGAGCTAACATCTGAAATTTAGTACTTACTATCTGCAGTTCATGTGTAATTTTAAGCTGCACTTTTGGTTACCCATTTAAAATTTGAAAATACCAAAAGCATTTGCACTTGGAATTGACTCCCCCTCTCCACCTGCAATTTTCTTTTGAAGATTATTCATTTAAAGGGAGAAATAAGAAAAACATCTGTAGCCTGTTCTCCCCATCTTCAGATGGCACACAGGCTGGGTAACACAGGAAAAATAATCAAGGAGTCCTGTTATAGACTAACTTCTGTAGGTGCTCGTGAAGAGAAACAATGCAGCCCACCACATTAAAAAGCTTGGGAATTCTTTTCCTTCACTAAAAAGGCCCAGAGCTTTCCTAGGCAGAGCCTGCTGCTCTGACCACGTGGTGACTTTTCCCAGCTTGGGCTCCAGCTCAGTGCCTGGACTGTAGGAATCTCTGTGTTCCAGAGAGGCTTCCATCAATCCATGTGCTGCCTCCCAGAACCTCACAACTCGAGGGACAGCAACCTGCAAAACACCTTTCCAACCCTTTTCCCAATGACTCAACAGTAATGTTAATAGCACAAGAGGTGTCCAGCAGGAACCAGAGAAAATTAAGTTAATTACCTAAAAGATAAAAGATTCAGTTCATATTCAGTTTATTTTTCCAGGAAGAGCAGAATCACGTTCCACGTGAACTTCTGTTACATGCAGCTGTCAGCTTAAGATAATGACTTCAAACACTCAAGATTAAGATTCTGATCATACCCCTGATAGTAAATTATTTTTAAAATATATGTATTTTTCCCTCACATCTCCTAAGGGAAGACCTACTCTTGTAGATTTTGTGCTCTATTAATCATCATCTCACTTAACCACCTGTTCTTTTAATACATCATCTGTAGCAGAAGACATCTTAGTCCTGTCTGCTGTCCTCTCTTTCTCTTTTGAATAACAGGCAATGATCATCTCAGCTTTGCCTTCTTTTATTCAGCTCGAATCACCAGCTACCAGCTCTATCAAACCCTTGATTATTCCTATGCAATTTTGCCAGAAAGCTCTAACATCATTCTTCACAGTCTATCATCACCTTCCTCTCAGTAATTCTACCCTTAAAGAAAATCATATTTGTACGTCTCGTGGCCATTATCCCCCAAACTTTACTTTCTCAAAGTAAGCGACCAAAATAGCCTTCACAAAAGAGATGTCTTTGTGTCACTGTTCCTTCTAAACCTACTGCCCCACTTGTGTGACAATAGACTCACAACCCACCTCTGGAAGGTTTCTCTCATATGCTTAACTCAGCTCTTTTATGTTATTTTTCACTGCACTCCAGGTCATCAGCCACCCATCCTTCTGGCATGTCACCTTTGAGCCAACAATTCCTTCTAGCTAATCATATCTGAGAGATACAAAAACCCCTCAACTCTTCATTAAGTACATCATCTCCATAGTGCAAACTTGTTACAAATTTTTTTAAACTTATTACTCTGTCATTGCACTTCTCTTTATGCTCCTCCAGAGCCTCCCTTCCTTCACCTAAAAGCTCAGCTATTTCTCCTCACTTTTGAGTCCTTTAATGACCAAGGTCTTGAATATTCAACATATGCCATTGGGATGGCTATTTTGATTTGCCAAGTGTGCCAGCCCCTGTCATCCACTTGTTAAAGCTGTCAAAGAAGAACATTTTTTATTTCTTACAGGCAGACCCTTCATGCAGGAAGGGCATCTGAAACACTTCTAATACCTTCTATTTATTTATTAAAGACAAGGAATCAGGATGGGAAGGTGAAGTTATGTTCATCCTGTCAGTCTCTGGTATTGCACCCAAGCTGTGATCAACCTGCAGTGCATGGATTATCAGAACATCATTTAAAAAAAGCATGGTTACCCAAAAATAATTGTATTGTTCCAAAGGCAAAAAGGTATGAGGGCATACACCAGACAGCAGCAGCCTGAACAGAAACTTTGAAAGCATCACATGTGAAGCAAGCTGCAGCTCCTTCAAAGTATGGTCCTTAGGATGACAGAAACTTTTTTCACCACATTTAATTATTTGTGTAAATGTAATTGCAGATTTCAATGTCTTGTTCTTCCCTTTTGCCCTCTTCTGCTCTACCTTGTTATTTCTTCTGGTTTACTTTGCTATTGCTATCTTTATTCAAATGAATACATGCAAGTAACATGTTTGCATATAGTAAGATCATTTCCTCCTTCCCCTGCTCTGCCAAGCACAAAATTCATTAAATTACAGAAACATGGAGCTGGATCACATATAAAACATTCATCTACTAAATTCTAGGGGAGGGCTTTCACAGCCTGTGCTTAGATACCCTTCGAAAAGTTTTCTTTATCGTTACATCACTCACTGAGAGAAAAAAAAGTTACTTCTCTCTTCAGATAACAACTAATCTATGTCCTGCTTATCACAGCTTTCTTTGAAAGTCAGTTCTTCCCTCAATATTATCTTCTCAGGGAAAAAAAAAATCCTTCAACCTTTCTTCTCATCAGTCACTTTTAGAAAGCCATTTCCTCTATTTCTACCTTTCTTTAAACATTTATCCTCATCCTTCTGAAAGTTCAGGCCACAATATTTCAGAGGATGTCTCCACAGCAGCAGGCACAAAATAGTTGTTACCCAGCTTCATTCAGTCTCTCCATCCCAGACTGTCTCTTACTAGAGTTCAAAGCACACAAAACACTGGTGACACATTTTTGCCTTAGTTCCATTTTAACCTCTAGATGATCTATTATATCATGATCTTACAGAGAAAATATGAATGCTAAAAGTGCAGTATGAAACTCTGTGGCAAACCCGATGCTCATGTATAGCTCCCCCCAACTTTACACGTGTTTTAAACAGAAAGATGCTACAGAAAGAAATGTTTTACAGTTTCCATTTGAAAACAAGAAGGATTAACTGAAGAAAATACAAAGAGTACCCAGAAATTTATTTTTAAAAGTAAAAGATTTATTTACCTTATTTAAAATAAAAAATTCTTCCTGTTTCAGTCTTAAGTTGAAAATAACTAAATTACTGTGAACCCTTTCTTTAAAGAAAGTCCCTATAAAAAGCCAAATATTGCATACATTGTAATTGTAATGCAATCATTACAGATTATACTACACTATGATGCAACCAGAAATGTGAAGACTCAATGCTTGTAATTATGACTGAAGAACATAAATTCATCTACTCTGTCCAAATACAAATGTAACATTGCAGATCTCTACAATGAAGAGATTTCACATGCATAGATCAATTTCTAGTTGGAAGGTCAAAACAAAGCATTAGGTAAAAATGAGAACTCAAAATAATTTCTAATGAAATAAAACAAAAAACAAACTTTACATCACAGGAATCTCTGAGTCTTCACCATGTATGAAAGGAGCAGCTTAGAGCTACTCTGATCTTTATTTTTCTGGTCTCTACAGTTACGACTCTTTTCCCCTCATTTGTCTCAACATCAAAACAAAAACTCCACATTTGTTTTCTAATAGCACTAGCCACCACCATCTTGTAACATTTTTTTCTTCATAATCCAAGGAGGCAGTGGGTCTGGGCTTCCAAATGAACCCCAGCAGGAGCAGTAGTGCAGTGGTGTCCCTAGTTCTTGATTAAGCAAAGGATGCCAATGACAGGACTCTCACAACACAACCCTTAATCAGTCTGGCAAGAGACGTTTTGTCCAGCTTCAAAGAAAACTCTATCTTCTGCTTCCACAGGCTAAAAGGAAGCTTGGTTATGCCCCATACTCTTTTTGTTTAGTTCCAGACTAAAATAACAATGTGTTTTTACTGTCTGAACTTCACCTGTTCTTTAACTTCCCAAAATAAACTGCAGGAGAACACAAATTTTATAACATACATTTATGACCTGCTCTTCCACTGGCAGGAAGATTCATCTTGGAGAAATAAGAACTTGGCAATAAAGACTCAGCAACTGATTTTCCCATTTTCCTTTTTTAAATTCTTCCTCAATGCACTGCAAGGCTTCACTAAACCCATAAAACAGACAGTACTGTCAACTCTCAGCTGTGTGAAGTAAAGGTATTGGAACAATTCAGCCAAAGCTAAAATGCCAAAGATGAAACGTGCAATGAGAGTACAAGGGGGAGAAGTTATTGATACAATTGGCTGAAGCAAAAATCAGTTTGGGAGGGCATAGTTACATCTCTCCACATCCATAGCAGGTTTCATCTTTAGTTCAATGACAGAAAACTAAGGGCTAACAATACACCTGCTCCCAGAGGAAGGTCTGATGGTTTTGAGGGGACCTCACCTCTCTGTTCCACGCAATGGACACATGCTCCTTTGTGCTCTGATGAAGAGCTGCCAGGTGATCCTTATCCTCCTTAGATCCCAGATTCCCAGTTTGTCCCCAGAACCAAGGACTTCTGCCCACAGCTGCACTGGTGTATTACCCCCCTGCCCACGCCTCTCTGGAATGCAGGGATGCCTGGCAGGCTGAGCACTGAATCACACAGCAGTCGCTCTCTGAGACGTGCTGCGGGTGGTCCTGGGTGTGCTCAGGATGCCATGAAAACACGCTGGAACTGTCAAAACAAGCACCCTTCCCTGAATTTACTATTAGAGTGGCAATTCATAGATGAGGTTTTCATGACAAAGTTGTAGTTCAAAACTGCGGTAAGGAGAAAGAAAAGGGCCCCTTCTTCAGAACGCAACAGTATTTTCCAGTCACTTTTGAAGATTTGGCTGGAGCAAAGTGATGCAAGCCCCTTTTTTCCCTTCACCTCCTGCAATCCACAATCCCACAAAAAGCAGGGATTTAATTCTAGCCCCTTCAGTCAGGCATGCCTTATAACACTCTTACCACTCCTATTAAATCTTTTCTTGGAACTGTGCACAGAACTACAGCAAGTCATGTAACCCACTAATCTCCACAAGGAATGCAGGAATAATAAGTGAATGAATAAGAATGGATTCAGGACAAGCAATGGCCGCAAAGTATTTGCAAGGAATTAAACACACCATCGTGTTTCCTACAAGCTGCCTTCCACACAATATCTATTTTGGTAGGATTAGAGCTGGATAGTGCAGAACTACAACTTATTTTTTGTTTATTTCAGATGATGGGGGATGGATTTTTTTCCCCCAAGTTTCAAAGCAGACGGAGAAATGGTAATATTAGAAACCTGACATTTTGCACTCATTCCTGCTTGCATAACCATATGTTTTTATACCAAATGGGATTCCTTTGATGATTATGAAGATCTACTGCTGCGCATGATTTTACTTAGAGATTTTTCCTATACTCCCAAGACCTAACATCACACAGAACAGAAGAGCGTCATCCAAGTTCTACAGCACACTTAATTTGTAACAAATTCTGAATATCTCCTTCTGTTCTGCTTATCCTTTCTCAGGGTAACAAGGAAGTTTTAATGCCAACACATACAAGTTTTAAAACATATGCCAGCTAAAGATAGTCATCTGATCTTTGAAACATTCTTCACATGTAGGCACTGCACTTTCTCAGAAAAAGCAACAGAACTTACCCTCATCTGTAGGGTTGAACCCACAGATATCACAGATGCATCGAACCCACTTATTCATCTCCTCCTCGCTGTCTGCTACCAAATAGAAAACTCGGTCTATAGTGTTGATATCAAAAATATAGCTGTTTTCAAACTCCTTTTTGTTGAACGTTAATCCAGCATCCACTTGTTGACACAAATTTAAGTCAATAATACGGATAGGCTTCTTGGCATGATCATTTTTGTAGTATTCCAATACATCCGGATCCCCTGTTAAGCGGCCACTCCGAAGCACAAACCATCTTCTCTTCCATGCCTGGAAATTGGGGAGAGAAAAAAGGGAGAAAAATTAAAAGGAAGAAATCAGATTTTAAGACCTGTTGTGTGTGTTTTCAACCTGGGTTGAACCACGTACTAATAAGTAGTTCATTATTCTAAGAGATTACACACCAGATACCCACATTTAACACTATTTAGGTATTGTTACTGCAGTGAACTTGAGGATTAGTGAATTTGTACTTTAAATTTTGTATCTTGGTTTTGTTTATAACAAGGGGATATATAAATTAAATCACTGTTTACAAAATGAGAAAGCATGAATACACTAAAGGAAAAGTGGGGTGGGGACCAGGAGAGGGGGAAAAAAGGTCACAGAAAGGGCTTCTGAAGAAAGCTCTTGTAGGCATGGGAAAGACAAAATAAAATACATCTTTAAGTGCTCCATGGTGTTTTGTTTCCAATATGTGTTGTTTCAGGCTGATGCATTTTAACTGAATTTTTCACTGATACTCAATGATAGTGACCTGCATTTAAAGAACAGACAATGCTCACATTGTACACTCTCCTCGATGCCAGGGGAACTCTGCACTCAGAACCTCATCATATTTCTACAGTAGTACTTCTTACAGAAAAAGAACAACATTATTATTTTTTGAAACCATTAGAGAGATGGGGATGGAGAGAATGACCAAATGTTATAGTTTTACCACATAAACCCAATCTTCGGGGAAGATACAGAAGAAATGAATTTGATAGTCTGACACCGTGCTTATTATACTAGCCCTCCTGATGTTGCAGAAAGAAGCTGGTCTGAGAGAAAAGCAAAAGCAAAAGCAAAATGTCTCATTCTCTAACTAATCCTCAGCTGCCTTTCATCCCGTGGGCCTCCATCACCTGCCATAATTCTCATCAAAGACCTTAACTCAAACCACGCAACCAAGCTCAGCATACAGCTGTCCTGCTGCTTCCAACTGCATCTTTATTGGCCCACCTGGCTGCACTTTTGTTCCTCAGCTCTACCAGTAACACTGTGCTAGCAGCTTCTCTATATACCCCAGTGCCAGGATAATGGGCACAGCAGAAGAAAACAGACATACTGCCATTGCCCACTAGGAGAGCTGCCCTGCTTTCACACTGAGAAATCTGAAAGCAGAGCCCACACACAGTGGGGAGCCATCACTGTGTCATCCATTTGTTCTTATACTTTTCAGCAAAGTTGGAGACCAAGGTAAATCAGTGCAGTAGCCAAGCCACTGTGTGTTACACCACAGACTCACACCATGCCCCAAGGCACCCCACTTGAAACTTCTTCAGGAAATTCAAACAAGGTTGTCAGCAAGTCCTTTGAAAGATAAAAAAAAGGGCAGGAAAAATGCATGAATAAGACAGGTGAGTGCATTTTCCTTTTGGCCAGCCCTGGCTGTGTGCTAACCAAGGAAATAAATGGAATCAGCAAGGATAGTCCCAGAAGGGGTCAAGATGTGTGATGTCCCTTAAACACTGGGACAGCAGCTTTGAAAACAAGAGTTTCTTACTATGTACTAGGGCAAGATTCAGAGCCATTTTTGGGAGGCACAAGAGTGCATCCATTTCATTTTTTGTAGCTGCTACCTTCAAACAAACCTGTGGAAGGAGGACATAAAGGACAAAGAGCAAGAACTGCACTGCCATCTCCCAGCTCTGAACGAGTGCCGTCAGCTTTGCCTCAGAGACTCACAAAACCCTCATTGTGAAGTGGGCACGCCATTATGAAAAGATAATACAGAAAACAGGAGAAAGGGAAAAATGACAGACAGCTTAATTAAGGCTTGTGATCCACTCTCCAACTACCAAAGCTCTAAAAGTTCTTTTGATTTTAAGATAATGTCTATACTTTAAAAAACAATTGTATTTATTGTAGTTCCGAATAAAAGCATCTGTCTTTAAATGCTGAACTGTGAATGAAGTCAAAGTCTCAGGCAACTTTTTCCATGGTAGCTGTAAGTTTAACTGGGTGACCAGTTAAAATGTAGAAGATGTAAGAGATTAAACCCCTTCAATTTAGATTTCAAATGTGAGTATATTCTAGCAGCACAGCTGGATAAGCACCATTCAACAGCGACCCAAAAACATTGGCAGAGGTTTTTTTGTTTCCTGTTTCCAAATCAAGTGACAACTTAGATGCTGGGATAACAGGAAATTTCAGTAGCAGAGGCTCTCTCTCCAGGCAAGGCTGATCACAGATAACTGCTACAAACTGCTTCAGAAACAAGCTTTATCTTTAACTTCAGCCTTCAGTCACTCAGATGAAATTTTCAAAGCAGAAATCAGGAGGAAAGAGATTAGAGATAGGAGAGGAACAAGAGCAACTGAGAAGCATGATGCATTTTGTCTCACAGTTTGTGCAACAACAAAACCCCATGAAAAAGAACTCCATCAACTCTGTATCAACCAGGCGTGCCTCTTCTAAAAGTTTATTTCTAGTACTGTGCCAGAGAGTGAAAGGTTCTCAGCAATCCTGAAAATTTCCATTGAGTATTAATGAGTAAATAAAACTCTAAAACTGAGAAAAACCAAACAGCTAAAAAGAATTTCCTTTCAGCCCTTCAGGCTACAAAACAGCAACTATAAAGTATTTAAAACACTGAATTTAGCCTGCTAGCACCTGCTACTATTTTTGAACAGTTTTCACATAGTGCATATGCGAACGTTTATTTCGGTCCTATAGTGAGTCACACTCTCTGAAACTGGCACAGATTATATTCAAAAACAAAAGCAATTCCATAAACTACACGCTAATAAGGCAGATACAAAGGTTCTCTGGATTACAGTACAAAGCACAATTTAGCAGCAGAATAAAGCTTAAAGCTAGACAAGCGAACTGACATCAGCACCCTTGCTAATCATAGTACAAAAGCGCCTCTATACTTTGTCAAAGTGCAAAATGAGCTCACATAAATCACTCTTTGTTATTTGAAAATATCTGGGATTCTTAAAGCTTGATCTATTTTTAACATTTCAGTATTTGTCGCTGCAACGAAAGCTGCGCACTGCCCCACTGAAGTACAGAATAGTGTGTTATTTGTGTTGTATGTGCAACGAAGAGCTTCTTCAGCAACAGCTTTCCAAGGAGAAATCTCTAAAAGAAAGAGTGCACATGTGCAAATACGTACTTATGCAAATTTCATATTTTTTAATTTTTTTTTAACCCATTTGGGCATTTTTGTTTGAAAATTTTGTGTTTTCTCTTACAGAAGAGCATGCTACAAACTGTTTCTCATAATCACCCCAAAAGATGTAACCAATTTACATCACAAGAAAATTAAAGGTGCTAATTATTTATCTGTCACATAACTGATGTTATTATCAGCCATACATTATCAAACACTGGTTTTCTGTGCTTGAAGTCAACTGCTTAAAGTTTGAGAAGTTGAAAAAATAGCCAGTATACGATTGAAAAATTTTGTACAGTTATTTAATTTTGGGAAGAAATTTGAGCAAACTTTTTTTTAAATGAAAGATTTCCTTAAATGTATAAAATAGGTTATTAATATAAATAGAGTTTAAAAATACATTTTGTAATTATACTAGCACTTAGTCACTAAACACTGCTTGCAGAGCAAATATCTAACTCAGAAGAAAAATGGCTCCTTTTATAAGTGTTGTAAGGCAAACATCATGGCAATCAAGTTCACCAAAAAGCCTGTGTAGGCTTTGTAAATTATTACAAAACACAGTTTAACAAGGTTTGCTGCTTTTCTCTGAGTCTAAGAAAGGCCTTGTGTGCCTCTCAGCTTGTTTTCTCCTCTGGGCTGCACATCGTATCAGCTGGCCTAACACAGGACACCACCACGCCTGCCAAACATTGTCCTGCTTCTGTCATGAGACCATCGTATCATGAGACCATCATAACTATAGAAACGAGCTTGTTTGCTTGCTTTTGAGGGAGGCTGAAATGTGACAAGTTGCTCACCCACAGAGCATCAAATGATCAAAGGAACAGTGGAATTCTGTATTTTTCACACAGCATTTTGACTAGGTTACAAAGTAAAACCAAGACATTCCTACAATTAGGGTTAATTTCACTAAGGTATATGCAAACTGCTGATTTCAGTGTGAATGAATGAACTAGGAAATTGATAGAAAGCATCATGCAGCAGTGTTAGGGTTTAGTCGGTTCTTTTTAACTACCGTAGCTAAAGTTGTATGCAGTACACAGAATTTACAATATATTCTACTTACAAGAGGTATATCTGTTGAAGAAGTTGTAGCTATACTTCCCTTAATCTCTACATTTACGGATTATTTTCCCCTCCCCTCTCCTCATATACACTCACGATGTACCTCATTCAGCTGCTGGCTGTAGTTCAAAAATGTAGGAAATAGGGGATATATGTGTAAATGGAAAGGGAAAGGAAGGAGGAAGGGGCAGGAAAGAGCAGATGATTTATATTTTTAAAAGGATTTAAACTTCCCTTTAGATCCCCTTAGGCTGTTGCTCAAGAGGCCAAAATAATTACATGACATGTTTAAATAAAAGCTTAGAGATGTTAAATCAAAGATAGCTTTTTCTGGTCCGTTTTTCACAGATTTTGCTCTCACGTGGCCAAGTAACTGCTTACTGATATACTGATCAACTACCCTTCCATAGTTTCCTACTGTTATTACCCACCATTCTAGGGTTGCTTAAAGCTGCTTTTCCTCTTCTAGCACATTTGCCAGCATTTTTCTTCTGGGTAGCATCAAGTCAAAAAAATCTTTCAAAACTGCTGACCATTGGCTAAGCCAAAGAGGGTATCACTTACACCCCACTCCAGTAACACTGCTAATAAATCTTTCCCCATGTATGACCAGTAAACTCAAGAACAAAATTACAAATCTCAGGCCTTCCTTCTCATCTCTCAAGTGAGCAGACGTTTGTGCTTAGGTTTGCATCTCTGTACTCACAGAGTATTTTAAAAGGGCCCTGTTTGGCATCCTTGGCATCCTCCTTTCTCAGAGACGTCAACTAAGACCTGGCAGAAAGAAGTGGCTTACCCAGGTGCACAAGGAAGCATCCAAAAAAATACTTGATGTTTCACAAATGCATAACAAGACATTTTCTTGCTTCAAAAGAACTTAAGAAGTAAACAGAAGACAGAAGGCAGAACATAAACCAGAGAGAAGTAGGAACAGCAAAAGACACAGCCTGAGGTGACTTCATAATGCTCTTGAGGACATTTAAGTCCTGTAGCTACTACTGAGCATTTTTCAATTGTCTGCTGGGATCAAGATTTAATTTTCTTTATGCTTTTTGCCCCCATCTATTTCATCTATTCCTCTCTTTCTACTTATTTTTCAGTGCAAAGGTTAAACAACAGTGGAATTGGTATACATCTTTGACAAACAACCAGAAGAAGGATCTCAAACAGAAGTTGAGTATTTCTTCTCCTTTTTGCCTCCACATTTCCAGTGTCCAGGTATTCCAGTCATTACAGAAGACAAACACACTTCTGGCACAGCTTCACTGACTCGTGTGTTAGACCCATGCTCTATATCCCAGTAGAAGCTCAAATGAAACAAAAATAAAAATGTTCCTTCACACTGTGGTTCTTTTTAAATCGTGTTTGTGGTCAGCATAGACCAGCGACAACTATCACTGAGGAGCTTCATCCCACAAGGCACGTACTTAGGAGGACTGCTGGGAAGTATCAAAAGGAGGTCACGTTAGGTAATGATACTTCAAGTACAGGACTTTGCTTTTTCCACTTGCTGCTCTTCCGGCTTGCAGGACTAATTCCAACATGGTGAAATTGCAAAATTTCAAATGTTTTCCCCAAGAAATTAACACTTGTAGATTTCCATATGTATTTCTATATAGATTTCTTATTTTAGGGTGTTTGAAGGAAAGCATTTTCTGTAAATTTTTTTAAACCTTTTTGGCTGGCTGGTTTTGTGGGTTTATTTCAGTTGGTTTCTTTTTTAAAAGCCATATCGTGAGCACCAGGAACTGAAGAATATGTAATTACTAGTTATTTCTGAAACCCTTGTCATAACACCAACTGGCAATAGACATTCTCTTATCCTCTTTCCTAAAAACGATGCCCTTTATTTTTTGAAACCTAAGACAGAACAACTAAACTGAGCATAAAAAAACCCCAAAGCATGTTTAGTGTCATAATTCTATACAGCAGAAACTGCAATTCCATGATTTGACAATAGTCCAAACACTCTACTTTTAGTAGTGCTATATACTAAGAAGTGTAAACAGATTGCTGGAAAACAAACAAATGTGATATGAGGAAAATACTGAATATGTTATGACTTTCTTTAAATACTTAAGACTTGTTTTCCAGGAAGCACCATCTTTTCTCACTGAGCAAAATAAGGAAAAAACAGCCTCAGTGGAAGTTTCCACTCTCCTGGCCATCATCCTGATCATCTGTTCCGAATACACATAAGGCCAAAATTTCCTGTTTTCAAACTATTGTCACCATTTTCTAGTCTTGTGCTGTCGATTCTAACTTTAGCTTGTTAAATAAACAAAACACTGAAAATACAGCAGAACAATACTTCCACACACATTTACTGGGAGCTCTGTTTCATAACTGATGTTTCAGCACGTGAATTAGTCTCCCCGCGTTAATTAAAGCGCCAAAAAAGGTGCAAAATAAAATACAGACAATGCAGCACAAACTGCTGCTTTATTTTGTGAATCTGAAACGAACTGAATATCTTCATTGTTCTCTCCATTTTGCATGGGAATTCTTAATTTTTTCTTGCCTTTTGCATCTTTTTTTTCTACATCCTTATCCCTATTCCCAATGTGCAATTTTGCAGCCACGTCTGTATCATCTTATTCACATTTAACTGATCTTTATTACAACTGGTTTCAGTAAATACTTTTCTGCAGTATGCCAAAAGTTTTCTAAAGGCAAGCACAAACTTACTCCTGCGCACCAGGGAATTATCATCATCTCTTCACCAAAGGAGAACCTCTTCAGAGCTATACAGAGCAATAAAGCAGGAGCCCTGCAGCAGCACCAGGACCTGAGCCCTCATTTTACTGTCTCCAAGACTCAGGACCAGTGACCAGATCATCCCTCTATATTCCTACATCCTCTAATCCAATTAAAATGCCTATAAAAGTTCCATTGGTTCTGATCTCTTGCAAACCCACCTTTTCACTTCTGGTTGTTCTCCTTCACCACCCATCCTGCATGGCCAAGACATAACTCCTAGGAACTTGCCGGGAAAACATTCCCCATCACTGATATGAGGTTTGCCATCTCCTCTCACTGCTCCGTCTCACTCCTTTGTCAGCAATGAAGACACAACACTGTCATGGCATGAGGTTTGCCTTGGCACAAGAAGTACAGCTGCTGCAGGTCCCTTACTCACACATCTACATGGTCGTTGGTTTGCTGCCCTGTTTCCCAGAATATTTCTAAAATTTGGTCATTTCCTCTGATCATGAGCATGCTCTGATCATCCCCCTCTCTAGTCTTTCCCATATCCATCCTATTTGAAATAATGCTGCCAGGAGAATCTCCCTTCTCTCATTCTGATTACATCATCTTCTGTTTAAAGTTCTCCATTTATTGACTTGCTTTATTGCACTTTTGATACCAGATTTGGCTCATTTTTCCTTCTCTCCCACATCTCTCATCTTTCTTTTGAAGGCTTCCTGAACCAATAAGCAAGGGCAAGACATCTCCTTCCTTCAGATTCCTCCTAAAGATCAGCCTCTTTGACAGTGCTTGTGATCACCCAACCAAATTACAATCTGGCTTTGCATCACATGGATTTATTTAAGAAATAATGGTTTTGTGTATTCACCAAAGGTTTGTTTCTTGGGTTTTCTTTAAAAGTTGCTTCAGTCTCTTCATCAGCTTTTAATTAAAAGTCACTTCTCCCCACAAGTCTTAATCTAAGAAAGCAAATCATTCGGGGTAGGCTCTGCCCTGTTTTTAGAAGTCTCTGTACATTTCTTATCACAAGGATTACTACCATGCTGACAGGACCCCCTTAAAAGACAAGGCAGAGAAGACACCAGCCATGCAGTTTGACTTGAATTCCACTGAGCTCATGGGTGTAGGGTGCATGAAAGCAACACACAGAAAAATAGAACATTTAGTATTTTAAAGACGTGAAAAATTCAAAGCTGAAAAGTCAAGCCTACACTCCACTGATACCAACAGCCGCTTGGCCCACTGATGACTGGGAATTAACTATTTCACCATATATTTTTATCTCTTCATTCTTCATTTCTAAGGAGGACAGTCATTTTGAAGCAGCCTTTGTATGTAACAAGTTGGGGAAAAAATTCCCATTTTCCAGATCACAAGCCCAGTGCTTCTTGTAATATTTTATACAAGTTGAGTTTTATTTTTTCCTTCTTACTCGCCCATGTAGATATCTATCTTCATCATCTGTGAAAGACTTACACACAAGGAAAAGCAAGACAAGACACTAGAATCTTGTAAAAACATGCAGTTCCTAAGAGGACTTTGGATTCTCTAAAGGACACTGCAGTTGCAATGACCATACAACACATGCTTGCCTCACTGCTTCATGTTTGGATCACTCTAACACGCTCATTTTGCAAACAGTATAAGAGAATTCTACAGATGACAGGAGGCCAAGCACTCAGCACACATCATCTCTTCAACAAAATATTCATAGGCTTAAATCCTGTGCTTTGTACTCCCTGCAAAAGAAAGGGGATTTGAGCTACAGAAGCATCAGTTTCTCCAGCTTCAATAGGGAATGATGAATTAAGAGGGATTTAGCAAAGAATTAAGGATCATGGTACAAAGATACCCCATAATTTCTAAAATTTGCCTCTTAAGTAACTAACCTGGTTTAACCTACCAGCTGTATTAAAGAAGCTCCTACCCATCCATTTACACACAGTAAGTCTCCAATGGAAATTCAGTCTATGTTTTAAATAATCCTTACAAATTAAACTTAGGACATGTTGACACTCCATCCTTATCCACTCCTCATGAGAGCAAGGATCTACAGTCACTGACATCTTTGCAAATCAAGCACGTGCAGACCAAAGCTGGAGCCTCTCTTGCAAATGAGTCAGCCACTGCTCCAGCAATGAAAGGACTGATACTTACTCAAGCCATTGTCCTCAGGCACAGTGAAGGGAAAGCTAAAGGAAACCTATTGTTCTGCCAAAGCTCTACAGGGAGAATCAGCACAGTAGTTTTTATATACTGTGAGGCATTGCAAGGAATTCCTTATTCATATATAAGGAATACGTAAGTCTTCCCCTTCATATAAAAAGGGGGAAGAATTAAGAATGGCAATCTACATTTTAACACTAAAACTATTAACTTCCCCATTACAAATCACCAGATCTGAAATGTGCGTGTGCAGAGATGGCAGGGAGAGTTGCTAAGAAAAGTAAAAGCTAAGATAAAATAAAAATCAACACTGTGTCTGATAAATACATTTTCACTTTACAGGGCTGAAAATATTTACCAATTAGGCTCCAGCAGATTTTTTCTGCGCAGAACTGACCTGAAGAACTCCAGAGAAAAATTAATTTCAAAACAGACAAGCACAAAGTCCAAATTCTTTGCAAGATACTACGATACATAAATTCTTTCACTATGCTCCTTAACCCTGAGTTTCTATTGTAGCAAAAATATTGTTTTTCCAACAATGCAAACAATACTTTTAGATTCAAATAACTCACTGGCAGTAGCATAATGGTTAAGAAATTCAGAAACCAGCAACATCACATATCAATAGCAAATTTAAGTACATACCAGGATACTTGAAAATTAAGATACTTCAATATAACTACTTGGCTTAGCTTACAGAACACTCCTCTAGCTCTCATCAGCTCACATTAAAAAGTTTTCTACTCCTTCCTGGACTGTAACGGTACCCTTGTGCCGCATATTATTAGGATGAACAACTTTGTAAAACGTAACCATCACAACCAATTCACAGCTGTGTGAGCAGCCAAGGAATTACAGACAGCTCTTCAATAACAGCACAAATACTAAGACAAACTGTGTCTTTTAGAGGGCTGTATTAACACACCTAGCACATGTCCACAATGTACTGAAGCAATACATCACAGACATCACAGAGCTTCTACTTGCACTTCATGGCACAAAACCTTTCTTTTTTTCTTTCTTTTTTTTTGAGCTAGCGATACAAGTGAACAAATAGGTAGAGAGGTTTAGGCTCTTGCTTCAGGAACAGAATTTACCGAGTCAACTTGTAAATCAGAATGAAAGCTCTTTTTGAACAAAAAAAAATTCTAGCACAAAGATAACATTCTTTAAGGAAGCCTCTGTTTACTCACTCCAATTCATTCTCCACATACCTAAGTTACAGAGCAGAAAAGTAAACAACATCAAGAACATAGTTTTTGACTAGTTTACCTCTTCAAGTCTTCAGAAAATTTAAGCAATGTCCTGGCCATTTCTGTAGTTGTGTCTACCCAAAAATAAGCAAAGCTTTCTTTTTCCTGCCGGCTTCCCACCTCACTCTACACCACCCTATCCTCATAACCTTTGACCAACAGGAAGCAGACACAATGGACTGAAAATAACAGCAATTGTAAGATTTCAAATGATTTAATACATGAGGGGTGGGCTTAAGATTTGAAAAACTTCCCTTGCTTTGGGTTTTCAACAGTTGCTTAAAACACATTATCTACATAAAATGTTAGTCCAAAATCCTAGGTTGAATGGAGCTAAAAACTGTGGAACTTTTATTAGGCACTATTAAGAGCACAAAGGTACAAATTCTTGCATGTATTGAGATTTTGTGTTTAAGTCATAGTCATTAGGCTGTTATAAACAACTAACTTAGTAACAGTTATAATTAACTTTTCCAGCAGTTTAAGCAAGAGCAGTAGAAGCTTCTTAGAGCCTTATGTCTTTCTTTAAAATACTTTTATTTATCTGAGCTTTTAGATTAGAAATAGGTATATGTCCCATAGAATAAGAAGACATTCTTGTAAGAAATGCAAGTATCCATTTAAACACTGCAGTTAAATGATGGTGATGGAAAAGCACAGACCAGTTTGCTAATACAAAAAGGACTTTTGCTAACTCTAAGTAGCTGAGATGCACTTTGTGGTGTAGAAGGAAAGATCTTTACTCCTCACATAAAAGCCCAAGCAATGATCCCATATATGCCTTCATTAATGGTAAAAAATTCATGTGCTTTAAATTGTACCAACAGCTTGGCACAAACACTGGAGGGTTACAGATTCCAAAGTCCAAATAAGCAATCACAGCATTTCTTTTTATTAGTTTTAATGGGTTTTGCCTGGCACCCCAAGTACCTGCTGATTATTATATTGCAAAGCCATAATCACGTCCCAGGTTCCTCCTCCACGGTTACACCACAACACACAGAGGTCACAGTCAGAAGAACAGAAGCACCAACCCAGAAAGGGACTCACCTCTTGTATAAGAGCCGTAGTGCGTTTTCTGTATGAAGGAAGGGGCAGGGGGTGGGATAAAGAGCCAGTGTCATTTTCACACAGACTCCTGGTCCTGAGCACAAGACGACCAAACCCAAGGTTCTCCCACAATCAGAGAGATTGGTAACATCCTCTGCCTTGCAAACACCAAGCAAAATTTCAAGCTACAAGTATTACATGGAATAGTTACAATCATGCTGAAATGCAAGGTCACAATAATTTTCCAACATTATTAATGTTCCAACATTAATTCTGAGTACGTTTGCTACCCCAGGCACACACTTTATCAAGCATTCACTGCACCTCTATTGCACATTAGGCACCACTCCATTTCAGAGGCATTTTAATAATGGAATTACAACAGAAACTTTCTTTTCTTGGCAGGGGAAGCTAAGGCACTGCATCTCTGCAGGATGAGACTGGATCTACCTTGTCAATGAAGTGTTTCATTATGGTCTGCTAGACCTCAAAATAACTACAGAGAAGCCCCTCACACCCCTCCGTATCCAACAACAACTTCCAAACACAAAACATCCAAACAGCACACCAGCAAGCTTCTGGGCACAGCAGCACAAGCCACCACTGACATGTTAGAAGAGTAGCTTGAAGCACAAATAGTTCAACAAAGAAAGTAAATGCGAGGTCCTCAGCCAGCCTGCAGTTTAAGAGTCCCTTGAAACCACTCTGTCTGCTAGTGAGATCCTCCCCTTCCCTTCCCCCATTTTAAGACACAACCTGATGCCATCACACCAAGGAATAACAGAGAAAGGATATCCTGCCTAGATTTTCCATTATACAGATCAAATCATCAATCCAGAGAGGTCTTTGCTTACACATGGGATAAAAAGAAGATGCTTCCAACTGATAAACCCTGAGAGGAAGCAAGGTTGGCTCCATGACTATTTTTAAGTAGTTAGCATTCACACAATGGCCTAAAATTAATGGCCAACCCCCAGGGTCCACAAAATCTTCATTAAAAATAAAATGAAAATTAAAAAATAGGGAGTTAGCATGTTTGAGAGGGGAAAAGCAAAAACAAAAGAACTAGAAGGTGACAGATATAATTATGCTTCTTCCCAGACTCACCTTGAATTCAGTTTGGATGCTAAGTTTAAGTAAGTGAAAAGATGGGAAGATTTATGTCATTTTCTCTAAAAATGAAGCATTTCCTTCAACAATGGCTGGGAGAAATCTTTCTTTAACAGCCCTTGTCATTTTGACTAATACTCTTTTGCTGTAAGTATCATATGACAAAAAGTAAGTAAACAGAGAAAAATAAAAATATCTTTATGTAGCTGTATTATCAAAGGAGGAACTTATTTCTTAGCCCTCATTTCCCAGGCCAGACACCACAGCTGTGCTGCAGCTCCAGCTGAACAGCTCCCTACATCTCACCACCTACCAGACAAAGGGCACTTAGTTTACTAAATGGGCAGTGTTTCACATTTAGCTCAGTTAAAAGCATCCCACATCTAAGGCTTCGACTAAGCATAAGAAAAGTCATGCTTTGTGCATCCGGACAGATGATGAATACAAACATCTTTGGTATAATCCAAGCACAAATAATTTAAGTGGGATCATTTCAACGTTAAATTCACTAGAAATACATTCTAATGCCAGGCATTTCTCTGGATAAAGAACAAGATGAGACAAAAGGCCCTGTAAGATCACCCTTGTAATCTAGGAAATGCCCACAAACTCAAGACATTTTAAATATCACCATTCGCCTCTACCTTTTACTGCTAAGAAGGTTTTCTTCTTTTAAGCATTTATCCCTGTGGAGGTTGTTGTTCTTGTTCTTTTTAATAACAGCATCATTCTGATGAGTAACTAAGAGATTCATGGAAAACAAAAATTTCTGATCTCACCACAAACTATTCCCCTCCTCCTCTGTGAACTCGATAAAAAGTGAACAATTAGCCTGCTGTTTGCTCAGTACAGTGAGATTGTTCATTTCTTCGTTTGTATCAGATCACAACACGGAATAGAGAAAAACATTAAAAATACTTTCAAGAAAAAAAATCTACCATTAAACTACCAACACTGCTCTGAGATTTTAAACCCTATCAGATTTTCAGTATTTCTTTTGTAGTTTTGAGCAGATTCAAGCGTTACAGCCTCTTCACCTTATCTGGTTTGCAAAGCACTTCACATTTTTACGTTTTGCTCTTTGACATGAAAAGCAAGCACTGCATTATCCAACTGTTTTTTCCACCTGTTTTTGTGAGAGTTTCATAACTGGTTTTATTCACTATAAAAATGTTTAATTTTTAACTTATGGGCGGGAAAGGAACTCTAAAACCAGACTTCTTGTTACTTTATTTGTTGTCTTTCTTATACACCTAAACGGCATCTACTTTGTTTACTGACTGGAAGCTCTTACCACTGCCAGCACTTCAGGAACAATGTGACTGGGGAAAGGGAAAAACATGTTTTTCTACATTTTGTTTGTCATCTAACAGAATTACAAGGTACACATGCAGAAGTTTCAAAATATTTTTAATAGCGGATAACCTCAAATGGACAAAACAACTTAATTCAGCAGGTACCTTATCTCAACTCCTAACTTAACCCTTTTCATTCTGGAGCCACTTATGAGTAATAATAACTCATAATAATGTAATGTAATAAGTAATAATGATTTGCTACAGCACTGGTTATTTTTCAATATCTGTATCATGACATTGAAAATGTGTATTCTATTTCTAACCATGACCATTTTTTAGTCCTTAAAATGGAAAGAGCTTTGAGACAACAGCAAGAGGCATGAAATCCAAAACAAGATTTAATTTTGTATAGTATCTTGTACAAAATTTTCCACTTCTTAAACCTATGTATCACAACATTATTTATATGAATCCAGCAAGGCACACAATTGATTCGATGATTTAAATTTGAACATGTTGTTTTGCCTCTGCTGCAAGCCTCTTCCTACCAGAAAGCTGCAGAGCTGAAGCTGCTTATTCACAATTTGAATCACGAGAGAAGAACTAAGACCAGTAACAACAATGTCAAACCAGAATTTTGGAAATCAGTGATGCAGGGTGACTGTATCTTCACTGTCACTGACTGCACAGGCAAGACACTACTAATGTCACTTCATTTGTACTGCTGCTGCCAGCTCCAGCCCCCAGCCAGGCAGGTGGCACTTCATTGGAGCTACTACATGACTTGAGAGCACTCGTTATGCTCAACAGGCAGAGAGGCCAAAGGCTGAGTGACATGGAAACAAAGGCATTGTCACTTTTGGTAACAGGCTGATGTGCCAGAGTGGCCAGAATGTCCATTCTTACACTCCCATTTAAAATTTTTTCATTGAAAATAAGACATATTCCAACAGATTGGGCTTTACTAAAGCAGAATTACACCACTGGCGAGTGAAGATCAGAAGATTCTGAGGATGGCATGATGGGATGTTATACCCAGAGTGTTTAGGTTCAAAAACATAAACTTTAAAACATGAGGCCCAATGGCATGTGCATAGTATAAATACTGCTAGAACTGCTCACATCAGCTACTGATGGACACAATCCAAATTGTTTCAATCCAGAGGAAAATTATTTTGGTGATCAAAGTTGCAGAACCAAAGTAACAATAAAAAGCACTTATATCAATGTCTTGGCACCTTAACAAAAATATGCTGATCAATCAATTTGTTAGTCACTTCATGCCTAATAAATAAGCATAACCAATATTTATTGTATGCTTTCTACCTCTTACAACTCTGCTCAAACACTATAATAAAAGCATAGTTTAATGGTTCACAGCTTAATGGTTTGCTGTACTCTGAATTCCTCCCCACAGTGGCAGGGATAGATGATTTTCTGCAATACCTTGTGCCTGAGCTAGACATACAAATTAAACACTTTCTGCCTGACAGCATGGGATGCAGCTTAGAGGAGAAGCTATAGCTTATCTTCTCTTAGCATTTAAAAGAGGTATCACATCATACTGACAGGACTGACAAAATTCCCACAAAACGTAAGAAAAGTTTCAGTGATTTTATCTCACACAACAGAAATGAGCTGGCAGGGTAGAGAGGCATATACAAATGACTGCTTTCTCTTTGATTCACAATATTTAGATTGTTATTTCCAGCCCAGGTAAAACAAATTGGTGTTATGATACTATTGTTAGGCTGCATGTATAAACACACTTATGCACTTTTGGAGGCCGGCCAGCCAGCTCAGCAAACACATTACAAAAGAAACAGCAAAGAGGTAGAGCACGAGCTGCTGCTCGGGTTCACCCACCAGGCTCTTATGGGAGGTGGGAAGGAAGAAAACAGCACAAAACAGTGGAGCAAAATATGTTGTGAACGCACTATTTTAAGAAATGTGGCAGGTTTCTTGGAAAAAGAAAAAAAAGCTCAAGAGTTGGTTCATGCTTAGCAAAATAACTCCTGAACATTTCATACAGACAGACAATGAAGTCGTTTCAATCACCTGGCTTAACCCAAGGCAAAAGAAACAAAGAAACAGTGGATATAGGTTTCTTACAGTGAAAGGAAAATTGGTGGGCAAAGCACAAACTACCATCAGCAAAATTTTAGCCAGTAGAAAAAAAAAATATTTGTTTTCTTTAAGAACAAAGAATAAGGACAAAAAACATGTTCTGGGTAGCCCAGATCTTCCAATGCATTTTCTAAGGAGGAGGGCTCAGTCTCACCCCCCTCTCTTCTGTAACAGCTCAGGCACTTGACTCCAATTCTCCCAACATCTTCTACCCAACATTTATCTAAAAAATGACATTAAAAATATTTTTTTCCTCATTTTAGTCAGGAGAGGAGTTTGGAGACAGGTCATTTACAGCTGTTTTCCAGGGGACTCAGTTTACAGATACAGAGTTGAAACAAGTATATCTGAACCAAGAGAGATTACGGATTTTTCAGCCATTACACCCAGCCTATATAAGCAGAAAAAGAGTTATAACTTTTAAATAAGGAAGGCAGACTAACAAATACAACCACGGATTAATCTCCCTACCTTACATTCTGTCTTGGTGATCCTGAAGTCACTTATCTGTTCCAACAGCCAACAGGGCTGACATATCATCCCTGGAGTTCATTTTCTAAGCACACTCAACATGCAGAAAGAAGAAAGCTGCATGAAGAAGTAAAGCCAGTAACTCATTCCCTTTGGAAAGGGTCTTGTGAGGTTCCTCATTTGTGATTTGCTCTCCTTCGTTTATGGGATACGCTCTGGAAAGAGTAAACTGGGTTGCACTCATACCAACAAAGGAGGTTTCTATTCTCATACTCAAAACACTTGCCTTGTTTCGTGGAAACACTCCATAATTTTATATTCTGTTCAGAGGAACAGGTCCTTCACTGGCAAAATACAGCTGCATAACAAGGCCTGGCTTTGCCCTTAAATTAAAAAGTAACTGCAACGTAGTGTCATTAACAGAGTAACCCAAACATTTCAGGAAGCATCAGGACTCGACCAAGGTCTCCAAAAAGGAGCTCTTGAGATAACTCATACTTGAGAGCAAGCTAGAGTTGAAATGGAAAATATTTTCATAACTATATACACCAGATGTTGTAAGAGTCAATTCACTTCAGTCTACAATACAGAAAGATAACTACAGAAAAATAACACTTTGTAAACAGTTCAAAAGTTTTTTTAAAAATGCAAACAGAACACTTTTCAATTCATTTATTTCAAGTATTTGGTATTTGAGAAAACTTTACTTGATTTTGCATATAAATTATTGGCCTGCCTCTAATTTGCCTATCAATGATAGCCAGTATAACCCTGGATTTTAAAATCAGTCACAAGATGACGTCTCCCATCATCAAGCTGTGCCATTTTTAGTAAGCCAGTAAAATTAAACCTGAAAAGTTGATGTGCATTTGCTCTGCAGCTCACAATCCACACAATACTGGTGTCTATAAACAGTAAAAGTTTGTGATTTTATTCTTTGTCAAATACACATGAAAGAACATTCTCTTCACAGTTGTATATTGCCCCACTTCTTCACACACTGGAACAGGCTGTTGTTGTGGATTTTTGGTTTTGCATCTGCTTTTTTTAATTTTTTTTTTCTGACACCAGATCCAAAATAGCTCCTAGACAAAGGTCACTTCCTTGCAGAACTGCCAAATAAATAAACCACATTTGACAACAGAATTCATAAGATAACACATTGCTGGGCTTCCCTTGCCAAAAAATAGACTATCTGTGCTTTTGTCTCACTGGATGTGCTTATTAGTGTCATATAGTACTTTCTCTAGGCAGAAGAAATGGACAAACTGCTCAGGACTCAATGGAAGTTACAAATCTTTCTTCTGTTTGTACCCAAACTCCCAATAGATTAACTGGACAATTTTTTAATACAGAAAAATCTGGCTATACAGCAACAGTGGTCACAACCAGTATCAGAATAGCAGTCCTGACCTTCCAAAATTCTGGTCTAGTAACCCTTGCATTATAAATATTGTAACACTGGAGATCCAGAATTAGAAATTTTGTAGCTTGCTAGCAAAAGCAAAGCTCAAATACAGGACTAGTCATGCATAATACTTTTAATTTGAAATTCAGTGTTTTCAACAAGCTCCTTAAAACAAGTAGCATGTGAAGAAGTCAGGTAGAGTTTCTGTACACCACCAGCTCTGGTATGAGCATGTGCTGCCTGCCACACTGCCTGTAAACAGGAGGGCAGGAAGATAAGGAGTGACACTTACACTGCACCTCATCACAAGGCAAAGCCAACCTGCAGGAAAAACACAGACCCCCTACAAAACCAGAACAGTAATATATACACTGCAGTGTTCCTTAAAAAATTACACAAAGCATATCCTTCCAACATTAATAGTACCCAATTTCACAAAGAACAGCAAAGCATGATAAAACTAATACAAGGCTGACACTTAAAATCATACAGAACCTTACTTTTAAACACAGAAAGATGGAACATCCTTCATCAGCCTCCAGCTGCTGCAACTATTATCCAGGAGAAAAACCCAGCAAGCGCTCCATTTCAGCATCACTCCAAGGAGAGCACTACACTTATTTAGCATCAGTTCCCAACAGCAATACAACTGAAAGCTCCGCAATCTGGTAGACTCAATGAAGGTTTTAATCATCTAATGAGATTACCTCATCCGTGTGTGGTTTCACAATGCAGTCTCAATGGTAGCCCATTATGCCAGTCCCCTGACACGCAGTATCAATCATGCTAATCGGCTTACTCTGCTATCACTCCTACAGAGACACACTGCCACGCACAGAAACCAAAACCCAGCACAGTTTCTACCCCACAGGTTAAAAGGGATTGTGGAGAGAAAACACTGCTAGCTCCCAAAATTAATATCACTTCTATCCAGTAGGTTATGAGCCATGTTCCACTGTTAAATTTTACATACATATGCTATGTATTCTATACAACAGCTCTCTCATGGAGAACATGAAGTTTACACAACAATTTAAATGTTTACAGTTAATAAATATCACATTGGAAAAATCTTAAAGCTTCACAGAACATCAATAGCTCCCTTTTCTGAAACACAAGCTTCTTCCCCAGGTACCATCAAGTGGAGCTCTCAAAGCACAGCCCCCTGCCCGTTGTACTGTTACCAACATAAAAATGCTACATTAATTAATGCCCTTCATTCACCAATGCCAGGAGCATTCAACTTCAAAGTAACATAAGGCATGTACAAATAAAACTTGTTCTATCTGACAGATGAGGGTAATGTTCTCATCTAAATATTACTGCTAAGTGTAGTCTGTATTTTGTGCCTTGGTTGCAAGGGGAAAAAGTAACCCTGAGTTTTGATGTTTTCCAAGGTAAGACAGGGATACAGCTGTTGTACACAAGTAGTTAAAATAACCAGGAACACTACACAGCTCAAAAGACAAACAGAACAAGCCCCTCTAGTACCAATTTTCATACAAGAAAGATCAAGCAACTTGCCCAAAGAATTCATGGGCAAAAATCTGAGACATCCTCGTTAATTAACACTACCTTATAACATTGGCTTTACCTCTTACACTTTTCCCAAAGCACTTGGAAATAGTGCTGCCTGAATTTCAACACATCTTCATTCAATGAAAGAAATTAAGACATAGTTAACAATACCATTTTTTAATAGCTACATGTATCTAGACTTGACTGGGGAATATAGAACAGGTCTCCCTAACACCTTCTCTAGAGTATCCTTTTACCATTAGGTGCTTTCAATAACATGATGGAAAGGGGAGGGAAATTAGATAAAGGAGGCCAGATGAGTACCATAAAACTATAATCTCATCACATTGAGCTTGAAAAAATATAGGACCACTTAAAACTTGATACAACCTGTAAAACGCAAGGATCTCAAATTAAAAAAAAAAATTAAAAAAGACAAAAGAAAAGGAAAAACAAACACACACACACAAATAACACAACTAATACGAAGATGATTTACACATTTACAACCCTGATTATCAGCCCATTTTGCTGGGCCAAGCATCCCAAACTCTTCTGAAAGCACCTCAGTCCACTGCCAGAACACTTACTTAAAATGGAAATGCAAAATGGGAAAAACCAGCATGGCAATGTCAGGGCAATAAGGCTTTGAACCTTGTTATCCCAAATTAACTGCCTCGTAAGCCACTGACTCAGTTGGCCCAACAGAAGCCAGGATCAGACTTGGGACTCTTGCTCTGCTGAGCAATCTTTTTTTTAGAGATTAAGATACCAAAAAGTAACTTTGTGGAATTTGACATTCAAGACAAAACACATATCTTTGAAAATATCTACAGTTTCTGCCCTACTTTTCCACAAGCATACTCAATTCAAGCAGTTCTATTTTTTATAGGTTATCATCTTTGCACATCCCAAAGTGAAGGCAAACAGCTCTAGTTCAAATAACTAATTAGAGACTTATAAATAATTTACCCTTGCTACCCAAATACATACTAGCCCTTCACAATAGAATACAAAATTGTTAATATAGTTTAAAACCACACAAAATCAAAACTGTAGATACAAATCAACAATGCTTCTTTCACTATTTCCACAAAATAACTGAGCTGATACAAAGGAGACGAGACAGAGGAGAGGAGGAAAAATGCACGTGACTTAGCTACAAAGAGAAGTGTGCAGGAAAAACATAAATCTCTAATAGTGTTTCACTTCATCTAAAGTACCACATACTGGTATTAAAAGCAGCATTATTATTTTGCCACTAGCATAACACTGAAATCTATCTAGAAAGGCCAACTGTTAGTTACTCTCGGTAGGCATGGAACACTCACAGTGCAAAAGTGTCTGTCTTTACACTGCTGAGCTGTTAATAGACTTAAATATTTAATTCTGTCCCATCCAAAAACTTTCTGTTGTTTTCAAGTTTGAACAATATTCCAAAAGTCTGAGACCAAGATTTCCCTTCCCACTCCCTGCAAAAAGCTCCTGTTGAAAAACACTGAAATGCCTTCCAGGGTCTCTCAGCCTTGCTACTGAAACAATTTAACAGGGGTAGAGGACAAAGAAGGACATCTTGCTTAAACAAACCAGTAATTATCTCATTTTTACTCCTTTTCTCACACACAGTCAGCTTACAACAGACATCCAGGACCAAAAGTCATTAGCACAACCAGTTAAAACATGATTTAGCTACGACAATACTATAATGGGAAATGTTAGGCAACCTAAAACTTTGAAATTCATTGGATGGTCTATCCATAATAAGATTCCTGATGTTATAATGTTAGTTTTCATAGGGATCCAAAATGCTAATTGAATGAAAAGTCAAACAATGTGTGAGTTGCACTTTCAGTGTGGAAAAAAACCAACAGGAGATCAACTTTATGTGAAGTTTGTTTTACCATGCATCCCAAGGTTGCTTAATGCCTCTGTGTGATGTTCTATAATATTGTCATTTAGATTAAAGTAACTCTAAGCTCAGGTATGAGAGTCACATAAAGCCCAGGGAAGCTGCATTAGGAGGAGAGAACTCATAGCAGACTTTATTGGCTTTCTGTCACTCATTTATCAGTGAGAACATTTTTCTCCCACAATCATTTTTGTTATTCACAGCAGAAAGGCACAACACAGCCAGAAATAAGCACACTGTACTGCTGACTAAACCCAGTCTGAGCATCACAGAGATACCCAGGAACTTGCTTATTATGGTGAAAGACCAGTGAATCACCAAGAGTGCTCAGAGGCTAAAAAAGGGGAAGAAAAGTTGCCCTGGAAGAAAAAATCAAACATATCAAGTCACTATTCACCTTTCAGCTCACTTTTCTGGAGGATGTGGAATGGGGAGGAGGGATAGGAGAGAGCAGTAGGTAAGAATTCATGCATGCAGGTGACCTATTATTCAGAATAGACTAAATTAAGAAATCGCCTTCCTTTTGATAGAAATCAAGTGATAGATTCATGCAGTTCCTGGATTTGCTTATTCTTGTTGATCTCCAAGGTCCTAAAATACTTCTTCTGGTAGGCATATTAAAACTGCATAAACATGGAGCAACCAGTGAATGGAAAATAGTGAAATACAGGAAGAAACTGATTTTCAGTGCAGGACAAGTAGGAAACAGGGATTTGTGAACTGCAATTATAAAAATAATTTTTTAAAAATTCCAATTACTGCCACATATCAGGAAATTATCTCAAGCTTGGTATGCAAGACCATATTAATGCTTGATGCCTGACAAGTCATTTTGGGTCATAAAACATGCTATTTCTGGCACATTTCTCATCGGTCAGAACCTACAGATTGCTCCACACTTCTAACCAGGGCATTGCAATAGGTGCAAATGTAGAAAGAAGGCTTTAAAAAATATCTTCCCACCTGACAGTAATTTCTTTCTGACTCCATTATGATGAAGCAGAGAGTGAAGCTGCACTGGAACGTACACCCACAGAAAACTTTAAAGCTGAGAAAATGCTTCTGGAGGTGGACATTTGACCACATTACATATGGGATTGGGGTTGTTTGGGTGTTTTTGTAATTTTGCATATTTAAAAGAGTCTGTCCTGGGAAAGTGCAGGTGCTCCTCAGGCCAGCATGCTTTCAAACCTCACCTACAGGATTTGCAATGGATTCAGTTCAGAACCACAAACCTCAACATATTCGCTCCCCGGCACCGCCGAGACCACGTCTGTAGAAAGGCGTATCTCAGCCTGCCCTCGCAGCTCCTGCCCAGCTCTCTGAACAGCCTCCCTGAGCAGCACAAAATACACACGCACACACATTTATACACGGGCTGATAAACACAGTGTATCCCAGCTGCTCACAGCGAGGAAACCTGGCCACTTCTACTGATCTTATCCCCTGCCAGCTCTCTCACGCAGGCGAGCAGGGAACGACCATTACCAGGGGACAGACCAGCTGAAGAGTAAGGAGCTCCAGGGCGTTGTCTTACTAATAGTCAAAATAAAAAGCTGGCCTAGACAAGTCCTCAGAGGCAGCAGAGCTCTAGGCAGAGTGAGCTCTAGACCCAAGATGTTGCTAATAACCAACCTGCGATATCTTCTAATCTCCATAGCGCAGATTCAGGGCTGAAAATAAAGGATAACATCTTTTTTTGGAACCTGCCTCCTGCCCCTAATTTCTGTTGTACATTATTACATACGGAGATATGGTATGCATACACCAGAAACAACATGATTTTACAATTATAAATTACCAGCATTTGGTAAGGCAGTGATTTCAACCATTGTTCCAAGACTACCAAGTAGTCATTTGTTAACATACGAATTGAAACTACGTGAGATTTTATGGTATAAATTTACAGTCAAAAAGAAAAACAGAACAGTCTCATTAATTTTACTTACTAAAAGCACACTTGAAATATTTCACAAAGTACAGCGAGTTTTATGGAAGAGGGAGAAGCACTGAAGTACGCACATGAAACCAGAGACAAGACATATGCATGGGGTAAGCTGTTCCAGGTGCAAAATATCATGGAAGAAAAAGACCTGCAAGAAGAGGGAAAACTGATTAATCAGCTCCAAGACCTGATGAGTTAAAGTAGAATTAGCCAGCAGGAACACACCGTATGAGCAAAACCCTGCCCACACGGGGCCAGCTCTGTGCCCTGTCCTGCTCTGGAAGGGTTTATGGGGTGGCACACACCTTACCACCCACTGAACCTCCTTCTAGGGCCACAGTTTTCCGAGGCCATCTGCAGGAAGGATGTCTGTACACACTGCATGTGGCTGCATCTTTGACACTTTGGCTTCCAGATTCCAACTTAAAAGGGAAAGCTGGTTGTATTTATTTATACTTGATCAGAGGTGCCTCTTAAGATCATAAAGAAAACAACTCTTGCTCATCCTCCAAGAATCTCCCCACAGCTGTGCATGAGTGCACACAAACTTGCAGACATGTATCTTGAGAAGACAGGGAGAACAACAATTGATTTCCTGCAAGTGTAACATCCTGTTGTTTTTCCAAGGTGATCTAGAGAATTATCACAATCCCAGATGTTTACAGGGGGAAAGAGAAACTGCAGTAACTCTGTACAGGATGAGACAGTTGACTGCCTAAGCACATTATTCTAAATTAAAAGTTTCACTACTTTTTCCATTGAGGATCTCTGTTCCAAACCCTGGAACGGCAAGCTGTAGGATATTAACAAGCATACATTTGAGTTTCCAGTCACTTCAAGTGTGTCTGAGGCAATGAACTTATACAAAGTATTTTTAGACTTCCTGCAATCAACTGTCCTCCCAGCATTGCTCAATATGACACACAGTTGTCTGAGGGATGCAGTTGTGCTAACATACAGTTTAATTTTCAAGTTTCATTTCTGTGTTTTCCATAAAATAAGTACTGGCAAATTTGCTCATCCAACAAGTTGAATCACAAATGATTAAGGGTCATCTAAGCTACGCCATATTGTGTAAATGCTTATTAAATTATACTTATAAAAAGTAACTCATTTTATCTACATAAGATAATTGTGTAAACTAAACAAAACACTAGTAATGGCTGGGCGTGTGTAGCAAAAAGAGATGGCTAAATTCTGCACAGTAAAGTTTTGCCATTACAGAGTCTCACAAGCCTAAGGTTAGTCTCGCCTGGAGATAACCTGCATCGTCTGCGAAGGAAAACAAAGAAGAAAATGTTGCCTTTAACTTTACACATCCTGCAAGATAGAACAACTGATCTCTAAGAACTGTCCTATTTCCTGGTGTGGGGCAGAAAATAATAAACAGTGAATCATTTTGAGGAGGAGTTAGGAAAGAGGGTGACAGCTTGTATCATCTTGGAATCTTATGTGTCCAAGAAAGGATCAAGATATATCAGTGCAACTATGGCAAGCCAGTCAGAATATTTCAATACAAGACATTCTTGCGAGAAAATAACCATGGACAGGGTGATTACTGGAACAACCTAATTATTCAGCAGCATTGACTAACAAATCACTATTTGATGCAGCTCCAGACTATCCACTATTATAATAAATACTGTCATTAACCATGATTAAGCATTATCTCTAATGAAGACGCTTGAAATGAAGGAGCTTGCTAATTAGCTCTGTCCTACATCTCAGAGCCAACAAAGGAATCTTAGAAGTCTTCTGCTACCAATTTGTAAAAATGGGTGACTAGGACTGGCCTAATAACATGCTGACGACACTTCTTCCATTAAGGAAACAAAAGATGCCATCAAGAGGTGGTGTTATGATTTTAAACTGTTACTGATGTGTTTCTTTTGGACTGTGACTGCTCTTCGTGTACTTTAGCACTGTGACTGCCGTTTACAGAAGAAACTGACTGGTACTTTTGGCGACTGCCTCAATTCATCATCTCCTCATTACTGTTAGAATACTAAGTCACAGAAATATTGATCACACTGCCAACTATTCAGAAAAAAATTATAATAAGTTTCACAGACTAAAGCTGATGTAGAGACTTAACTGAATTGCCTTTGGTTAAAGGCCCAGCTGAAATTACAATGCAAATTAAAGAGTCAGCTTCCACAGTAGTGTCCTGTTGCAAAGAAATTTAAATTCTTTCTGAAGAATGACATCAAAATGACCTCAGTTTCATGTTAATAAGGATGACTGTTTTCCTCAGACTAAAGATAACAGACAAAGAATTTAAATGAAGGAAATAGTCTTGGGGCGGGGGGAATCCTTTAAAAATGGTGAAGAACTGAGCAAAACAATCAGAATTACACTGAATGAGTCAATGCTGCTGAGGCTTACTACAGTATGTACTAGTGACAGTAGAGCATTGTATTCCTTTTTTCCAGTTATAATCTTCGTATTGTTAAAACCAAGAATAGTTCAAGGAATTAAAAATTAAGCCACATACAAAGCTAAGGATCCTTTTTAGTAAGCATAGAAAACATTTCTTATTATGATAAAAATGGGTTGGATTAACTATGTAAGCAAAAAGAAAAAAAAAAAGCTCCTTTGCCTCTTTCTCCTCTCTCCTTCTGTGCAGCAAAACCAGCAGCTCCACAAATGGATTACCAAAAAAGAAGCTTTATTAATTGGAACAAATTTCATACATTGGGTAAACTGTAGAGGGTCCTTCACTGGGCAACACATATGCAAAAGCATTCAAGCATCTGTTTTACACAACTGTTTGTTCTCTTTCACGTCACATGCAAGGAATTTTTCTGAAATACTATCTGAATGCAAGACTATTCTTGCTATCACCTGCAGGTCCAAGAGTAGCACAGCAATCTCAAAGAGACCTTGCCCACATGTGCAAATTCCAAAATTTTGGTTATAGGCTACTGTTTTCACAACTTCAGTCCATGTTTAGACATTCAGCAGCCCAGCACAAACAGCAGTAGCTCCAAGAGCAAACCAAGTCTCAGCTTTTCAGAAGTCAAAAAGAAGGAAAAAAAAAACAAACCACCAGGCAAAACTCCAGTTGCCACACTGACTTTGGGTTTACATGTGCAAAGTATCAACAGTGACAACAAAAGGCAGTGCACAGAGTCCAAACTAACAACTCTTGCATTTGACACCTCTCAGCTGTCATGGTATTTAGCCAATTGACTCACATCAATCACTAGAAAATACACATCTATCTTATTTACTAGGGATGTGTTAGGAAAGACATAACCCATGTTGTTGTAATCCTGTTCATGTGAAATAAAACCAAGTTTGTAGAGTAAACAACTGAAAGGAGACAATATGAAGAGAAAGCACTGGCTCCTGAAGAGAAAGCACCAACTCATGTCAGGCATCACATTTCTTTTGTCTTAGATTATGAAAGAGTAAGAAATGCTTCAACAGGAATTATGAAAGTGTTTTAACAGGAAATGTTTATCTGAGACCTACAAATAATTAATTCAATAGCTATGGATAAGAGCAGGGCATAAGCAAAAAGTTTTTGTTCACATCGAGGTGAAGGGAAGAGGTTGGTATTTATGCCATGAGTACACAAACTATTTGTAATAAAGCACAAGTGATACTCCTGGTACTCCTAAGAACTATTACCAAAACATACATACATCAGGAGAAGCACGCACACAGAAAAAAATTTAAAACCATAAGAGAGCTCTAACTCAGTTCTATGCCATCTAGTCTGACAGACAGGAAAGGTAGAAAACCTTGCCATCTCCCCAGTCATCTCTGGGATATTTAATGTTCTGTATTTTCTTTTATTAAGCACACAGAAAGACTAAGCCATACTGAAATAAGTGACTGGAAACGATTTCACTTCTCTCTACGGATATTCTCCTTCTGTATTACCATCAGATCCTGACACCTAAATAAGAAATCCTAGTTGTATTTCACATGGGCTGTTATAGAGATTTACCACTCGGAACGCATTTTGCAAATTATTCTCCAATGCTTTTAACTGGATAGTTAAATGCAGCCAGAGGAAAGTGTTTGATCAAGCCTTATAAGACAAAAGCCAGTTACAGTTAAAACTGTATGTATAAGACACAAGAATTTACACAAATCAAGAAATATCTCAGATCCGAGTCTTATAAGCACTTATCCCAAAATCTACAGTTAAAAACCAAAGCAAACAGAAAACAAAAAACAAAAACACAGAACAAAAACCTTCACATGAGTGTTTACTACTGTTGGGGAACTTGAAAGCATAGTCAGAGCTAAATTCCTCCTTTAAAACAAAGTCAATACAACAACTCCTAAAAGAAGAAATAGTGGAAGAGTTAAGTTTATTTTCAGTATGAGAACACCAGTACCCAGAACATGACAGCAGCCAAGGTTAGTTTTATATTTTCTCACTTGAGGAGTGAACACCAGTTATCTCTGGACAATACATTATCTCACCGAAGTTTCTTTAACACGGGTGCTGCATGAGGGGGGGAAAAGTCTGTTCTTCACATGGAGAGAGACAAAGTGTGCAGGATGTCTCCAAAACACACTTTTCTTCCTCTTTTCTCTTTGTCTTTCATGGTTTTTCTTAAAAGCACGGAGTGAGGCACTTGCCGGATCTAACACACTAAGAAGAAATGCAACATTTTGCAACAGCCTTGGTAAACTAGAAGTCACAGTTTTAAACATAAACACAAATCATTTCAGTAGCACAGAAGTTTGAAAAGCTGTATTTTAATTGTTTATTAGGCTTTTTCAGGTAGTTATGAGGATCTAGATAGTTAGCAAACCCCCACTAGGATTTTTTTTCTCCTCCAAGCTATATGTTCTAAAGAAGCAAAACCCATTGGGGCTTTTTTGCTAGCTTTCTGTGGCATGTTTTCAAACATCCTCCCTTTTCAAACATCCTCCTTTTTATTTATTATTACACTTCTTGAGGAGAACTCATAAAAAGATTATGAGGAACTGCTTTCTCTAAAGTTGACCAACATTGTTTCAAGAAAAAGCATATTACCTACTGTAGTAAATCCAGTTGGTGTTTCACCACACAGTTTCTTTATAGTCAAGTAAAGAGTCACTGAAATTACACACAAAGGGAAATACCAGTTCTATGCCAGTGAAATGGGTATATCAACTTAGGACATGAAATCCCTGTCAAGATGGCTTCAGATTTCATGTATTTTTTTTTCACCCAAATTTAGTAACCTCTACATTATTTTAAGCAAAATGCTTGACTTCTTCCAAAAAAGAAAAGGCAAAGACAGAAACTTTCAAGATAATAATGATGATAATAATCCGAGTTGCTACTTCTATTTATTGTACCAGTAGTTATCACGTGCAAAGAACTCCTGCAACGATTTAAAAATGTTTGGCTTGTATGATATGCTTACAGGTGCACACCTGCCCTTTTGTTACACAGAGATCTACTGACCTTAAAAGCCAAGCCTGTTGAACACGACTCTCACCAATGAAGCGCGGTTGCTTAATGACTTAATGGAGGCAGACCATTAGCTTACAAAACAGCATCGCTCTGCCTAACCAGAGAGAAAGTAGAATCATCCCAGTGGGACAGAAAGGGAGTCTAGCAAGGAGAATCCAGGAAATGTCAAGTGCAGGATTTGGATATGCTGAAGACAGCAGGACAGAAAGACCAGACATACCTTTGCCCTTGGTGCAGCCCCTCTCCATGGCTCACATTCCCGCCTGTGTGTTAAAGTGGTCTTCACATCCAGCTGCACATCCAGCACAGGCTGGCCCACAGCCAACCGAGTGACTTCAACTGCTCCATATTAATACGGCCACAGAAGGAACAGGCAAGGGACAGCCAGAGGAAATGGAGGGGGTTGCACCCTCTGCTCAGCAACCCCCCTTCAGCAGCCAGCGGGCAGAGAGATGGGCAAGAGAGCTGCTTGCTCACACAGCGCCAGCGCTGGAGCGCTACACATGCTGGGCCACCGAACACAGAACACAGCTTGGTGCAAAACAAAAAAAGACAGACAGACAGACATCCCCCTCCCTGCTGGGTAGCTGTCACTGTTCACACACCAAGGCACTTACAAGGCAACCATCTCCTCAGCCTCGCCATCGAGCACCTTGCGCGGACACTTGCCAAGCAGAACCTCCCCGTGGTAAAGGGTGAGATTAAAGAGATGGAATTTTAAAAGGCCTTGGAAGTTTCAAAGAGTGATAAAATGCACCAAATTCCTGCAATAAATTATCTTGCACATTCTAAGTTATTTCCTGATACACGAGCTGTTCAGTCAAAAACTTAAAGGTCAAATTTGCATCAATAGCCTCGCCAAAAAGTTTTCTACAGAGAAAGGAAAGGAGGAGGAAAGGTTAAAGAAGCAGACATGAAAATAAGAAACCAGTATCTGTATTTTATGCAAGATAAAGTCACTTGCAGTCCAGAATCAGCCTGAAGGGGTGAGTTATTAGCCTGGCTTTAACCAGTTTGCTCGTATCTCTAAGTCTTTCTAATTAGTGATATTCTTCTCTCCAGTGTTACTTGGAAATCCTTCTTTCTTTAAAAAGAGGGGAGGGGGATTAACAACCGTCTCAGTTTTAATCCTTCCTCACACTCCCACACAGAGACCTTTTTCTTCCTTAAGGACACTTCACAAGAACTTCATTATGTTCAATTTTTTTCTTGTGCTCAGTATATATAAAACAGCTACTTGCCATTTTTAACTCATTCAAGCTGCAGCCAAGCATCTTGCCACAGAAATTAGGCACACTGCTGTTAAGAGAAAGGTCTCTGAATACTTAGAGCTATAATAGTATGCTTAAGCAAGCAAACACATGAAAATGCCAAATGTAATTTCTTACCTATGTCACTTGCAGATTTCTAATGAGTCCACATGGGTTTGATTTGCTTGGGGTTTCTTTATACTTCATTTAAATGAAGGAGAAATGGAAGCACCTGTATTTTCTAGGACCAGCACACCACAATAAGAAAACTGAAAATCTTAATTACTCAAACCTGTCTAGTTCATAATTAATGAAGAATGCACAACATGAAAAGGTTCCACATTCAACCAGCTGGTATTTTAGGGAGATCACATTCATATTAAAGATGATATGCTACAACACTCAGATGGGGAAGAAAAAAAAAGCACAGCCACATGTATGCCTTATTTTCTCACCTCATACTGTCAATAAAGCCTTTCAAAAGCAAAACACTCAAAAAGAAAAACCCTGTCTCTTAGTGGAACCTGGCACTGTGATTTGCAAAGTAAACAGAACACATTTAAAGCTGTCACAACTTAGTACTAGTTTTGCAGTGATCAAACCATAATAAGCCATGCACAAGTAATATCCAAGAAGGAAGACTTCTCAGAAGCACAGTTTCCAGGTTGCCACTACACCCTCCTCAGCTTCTCCTCCTGAGAAAACCTGCAAAGTATGTATCCAGCATCACTTATGCCTGTCATACACCAGTGCAGCTGTGCCACCTGGTACTCGTGCAGAAATGCTGAGTTCTGTTCAGCACTTTTCTCCCCACTGCAGAAGCAGAGGAAGACCAAGAACCCAGCACATTTTTCACACCTTGCTTCAGTTTTCCGCTGTAAGGTCACCATTTTCCCTGGAGACACTGATTTAGATCTAAGGAAAAAAACCCTGTTACCACCAGGTGTTGTGATCCACCAGAAAGTAATACTGAAATTCCCCAAGAGAACAGATTCAGCCCAGCTGACAGCAACTGTAGGTCTGAATGACATATTAAAAAGCAATCAAGCTGATTACATTATGCATCAAAACATGGTTAAGTGGTACAGTTTTGCTGCAATGTTAAAAGAACATCTGATCTTCCTCTGAAGAAATACAGTTTCAATGTCAAGATACTGGCAAGAAAAAAAAGATCAAAAAACTGCAGTGGAATAAACAGGGTTTTGTCAACAGTTTCTGGATTATAAGGCTAAGGCTTCCCACACCCAATGAAAGCTTTATGGAAACAAAGGGTGAATTTAATGACCTTGCTTTAAGAAGATGGAAGAGACTGTAACATTACAAAGTTCTCCTATTCCTTTCGGCTTTTCTTGTTTGTATTCTTAGGTACAAGCTCTTCCCGCCACTCCCTTCTCAGCAGGTGTAGGCTCACTTCTAAGCTCCCAGTAAACCACCTGTCCTCTGAAGCACAGCCTGCCTGCTGCAGGCCAGCTACTCCACGTTTCTATACTCAGAGCCCAAGATAAGAACAAAAGTTTCTGTATGAAGCAGGAGTATTCATCATGTCAAGAGAAGAGGAATCCAGCAGAGATAAGCAACAGCAGAAATAGAAGTCCACCTGCACATCTTCTTCTATACCATTTTTCCTTGAAGTGTCAATGTGCTGCTTTTGGCTGGGCTAGAATTCATTTTTTCCATAGTAGCTGGTATGGGGTTATAATTTGGACTTGTGCTGGAAGCAGTATTGATAATGGGGATGTTTTTTGTCACTGCTGAGCAGGGCTTACACAGAGCCAAGGCCTTTTCTGCCTCTCACCCCATCTGTGAGTGGGGATGCACAAGGAGATGGGAGGGGACACAGCTGGGACAGCTGACCCTGACTGACCAAAGGAATATTCCAGGCCATATAACATGATGCTCAGCATAGAAAGGAAAGGGAAGAAGAAGGAAGGAGGGATGTTCAGTCTTCCCAAGTAACTGTTACACAGTTGCCAGCTGGGGTTAAACCAGGACAGTCATTCAAGGAGACTGCAGAGCTCCACTGTGGATGTGCTATGTTTCTGCTTCAGACAGAAAAATATACACACATATTTCTGCCCAGCAACTTCTACATGTGGTTACCCACATGTAGAAGGATTACTTTGATCCAGAAAAGGGCAGAGTAGCTTAGGAGGAAAGGACACTGTCAGAACTTCACCTGCCTTTCCAAATACAAAGGCTGCACTACACCCAAACAACAAATGTTTGATCCCTGGTAAGTTCACTCTAATAGAAAAGCATCTGCTGGACACACAGGCCAGACACCAACAAGATACCCCAAGTTCCTCGGCCAACAGTATTGTCTTAGGTTACAATGTAAGATGTAACCAAGAGTACTTATTCTATCACCATCTATTAAAACCAGGTGGGGCAGTGTTCTTTATCTCTTCCATGACAAACCCCTGATAACTCCCTCTGGGGAGGATATTTTCTGTTAATGGGCAATCCAGCCTCACTGCATGACTCATAAAATTACATTATCCCATTGTGAGATGCTCCACCCAAGGGGAGGAACCAAGCATTCCTACCTGGATATAATCTGATGTTTGGAACACCACATGCAGCCCTTACCTACTTGATTCCCAGAGGACAAGAGCTACATAACCACCACTGGACCGTCAAGAAGAAGACCAGACCCTTCTACAGGATCACTGCCTGAACAGAATCACATCTGTCACCCCAATGGGGCTGCAGCCACCATTTAACTGGACTGCTACCACCACCCTGACCGACAGGGTGTCAGGTTGTATCCTGATTCCGTCAGGTTAAGCCAGTGTTTCTGTGTTATTGCCTTGTTACATACATTAGTAAAGAACTGTTATTCCTATTTCTCATATCTTTGCCTGAAAGCCCTTTAATTTCAAAATTATAATAATTCTGAGGGAAGGGGGTTGCATTTTCTATTCCAAGGGAGGCTCCTGCCTTCCTTAGCAGACACCTGTCTTTCAAAACTAAGACAAGTATCACAACATGCTGTGGATGATGTCATATTGCTCTTGGTCATCCAAATTGACAATACAGTGTCATGACTTTAAACAGGAGCTCTCCTTCTATTTTTAATTGAAAACTTTTCACTTCAAGTTTCCTCCAAATTTTGGAAGCTTGACTAAGAGAAACAGTTTAAGTCAAAACAGCTGCAAAGAGAGATACATTACGAGTTTGTACACACTTCTGCATACCTTTGCATCAGTACTTTTAACATGGTATGGCTTTTTCTTTGAAGGCCTAAAGAAACTTACAAAGTAATATTGTGAATATTAAACTTATGCTTGGATTCAATGCAGGGTAAAGATTAATTAGCGGTATAAAAGTATGCTTTGTTGGACCACCACCAAGTCCATCTGTGAACCTCACAAAGCTCCAGAACTGTACTTCTGAGGCTCTGCTGTTGTAGCCCAGGGGGCACATGCATTTATTTGCCCTCAGGTGGTTTGCATCCACAGGTTAAAAAACTACATCTTTCACTCAAACAACATTTGGACCAGCAAGAACTCACCACCCCACAGTCTGCTTTTAGAATTGCCTTTTTTACTTTTTTCTTTCCTGTTTTTAACCCAAAAGGGTTTTGCTGATTCCTCTTGTGAAGAACAGTGCCACAAAGTAGCTCCCAAGTCTAAGGCACTCCCTCATCACAATTCCAAAATGCAGACTTTTGTGGGCAGCCGAGAAAATACAACAAGAACGTAACTATTAATGCAAGACCTTTCTCCCAACATACTGTTATCAGTCTGTGAGTCCTGTACACAGTCTTGTGTCACATCTGTGGAATAAAATGCAAAAAAAGTAATTTTCCAAGGAAAAAAAGAAAGATTATGTCCCACAAAGCTCTCTGCAGGCAGCAGAGGAGTGGATGTCTCCTTTTCCTACACAGTAAGAAAGAGACTACTAAAAAAGCATTTCAGTCAGCCAGCATGCCAACACATAAAGTTTCACTTTTCAGCACTAAGAAAACCCAAGAAAAACTTCAGCAAAAACAAACACATCAAAAAAAAGGAAATTCTGCTTCCATGCATCAGGCCTGAGCAGAAATATTCACTAATGATGGCTTCTGAGTTCAGTAATAACTTCAACAGAAAAGTTGTTCCACGTTACTTTTTAAGCTATTCAGCCAAAAGTCTTTGCATTTTATATCACGATCCAACAAATGAATTTCCTTCCAAAACCCCACCCCTCTCTCCATGCCAAAAGTTCACAAATCTGAAATTCTAGCCCCATCCTGGACTAACAATTCATTGCTCTGTCACCAAGTCATATTTCGCAACCCGCCTTCAGTGTATTTGTGGCAAGAACCATCTATAAAATCCTGAACTGCCAAAACCTGCTCTGATATTCCCACTCCACTTGCTCCCACTCTAATTCAGGACTCTAGTGCAGCCTGAAGGCAGAGACCAGGAAAGGGCATCTCTGACAGGGGTCCAGGTATTTTTCTGCTATGGCTACCAAGTTCTCTATCAATTCAAATTGAAAGATTCAAAACCTATCAGTAAGTTTGAAATGGAATCAATAAAGCTATTTGTCTCATTTCATTCTTTCCTCATGAATGAAGGAAAAAAAAACAACCACTAATCAAGAGATCAGCCCACCAGTTGCTGAAGATCACATGACTTTTGGTGTATACACTGATAATAAATGAGGAGAGCACAGAAGTCACTGTTATAAAAAAATACATAGTTTCTCTACTCTAAGAATGCGCTAGTGTCTGTATGTTCTTAAATACTTTAAATTTTATTCCTGTAGATGGCTCTTTCTGAGAAGGCTTGTCAATAGAAACACTGACTTCTGAACATACGGAGAGAAAGCTGTAGACAATCTGAAATTTAAAGACTGAAAAAGAGCATTTGATTTCAGGCTTCCTAATTATTTTTTACATGATAGTATGAAATTCAAAGATGAAAGATTTTATATAGCAAAGCTATCTGCAAGCAAAGCTTTTAGGGAACAACATGACAAAGGAAATGTATTTAAAGGTTTGAAAATGGGGGGGGAAGGGAATCACTTAAGCAGCTGCACAGTTTTTGCACAGTGGACAAGAAAAAACAATTTTAAAAGGAGGAAAATGCACACAGAGAAGAAAGTAAAGTAGTTAAAACCAAGGCTGCAGTACTTAACTTATTCCTGTCTCAGGCTATCATGAAAGTGTTGCTGGTTTTTGTTTTTACTTTAAAACTAGTGCATTTTTTATCCCCACCTGATCCAGTTTTCGTAAGTGCCTTTCCCAGTTTTCATAATTAAACCCATTAAATAAATAATTATTCGGCTATGACGCATGTTGCTATGGCAAGGACTGCGATAGCAAAGATCCGAGCTTTTATGACTTCACTACAAGGTCACAGAGAAGCCTGTGAGCAAGAAAAATACGTGGTAAAAAAGGCCATTTCCATTAACAACAACTGAGAGGAAAGACACCAAGATGAAGTACGTGGCTGCACTCTGAAGAGTGGTCTAAGGGCAGATGTTTCATCTTTTACTCCAGCCTCTGCACCAAGCCACAGGAAGAAGAGAAATGTGACTGCCAACTGCCTCATCCTTCTGGTTTTGTCTGAAAGGTTCGTTAACGCAGCGCTCCAGCAGCACGGGAGGCCCCAGGGCCACATCCATTCATCTGCCCGCTAACCCAGCTGAGTGCTCTTTTGCCTTTCAAAGTATCCATAAAAACACTGCAAGACTGTGATCTTTAAAGAGCATGCACTCCTTGCCAGATAACTTTAAAGCAGCGCTCGAGGAAGATAAACACAACAGCCTGGCTTCCCATAGGAACACAGGCATCTCCGTTCCCACCAGCGTCCAGCCCAGGTGGGAGAGACCCCGCAAGGAGCACAAGCAAAGCAGCAGTGCCAGCCCAAGGCAGAGGGGCAGGAACTTCTGGGGATTCCCTGGGGCAGTCAGACACACTTGGTGGTCTCCTTGGAAAGCTGTGCATGGACTACGAGCCGCACAGCAGGAGAAGGACGTTCAGGAAGCAGCCTCCAGCCCCACACCCAAAAGGGTTGAGGGGGGAGAAGAAAAGCTGCCCTCAAATTACTGACCAAACATCCTCCCCAAACAGTTACAAACCATTGTTGCTGAAGGCCATGACTTAGGAGAAAGAAGTGGCCACTCACAGCATGCTGCCCTGCAGGTGACAAAAGCCACCACATGGACAGGCACAAACACCAGTCTCTAACACAAAGCGTAACTCAGCTAAAGCAAGGTGCCTCTAACTGGTTACTATTTTTACCAGTAAATCTTGTCCTAAAAATATTTGCGTGGGGGAGGAGGAAAAAAACCAGGAGAATTTAGTGGGGTGTCAACTAAAAACTTCTCATCAAATACATGCATGTATTTGAAAGCAAATAAACCACTTTGATGCTGCTCCATGGTGATGTCTACAACTCAACAGAGAGGACAGGCAGGCAGACTCTCACATTAAGGGAAGAGGTGGGAGATTCAAAACTAGAGATGAAGAAAGCACACACTTGTACTGAACTTTCAAAACAAGTTATTCCTGTTTAACATTTTTCTTCCTGAACTGACATAGCATAAATAAGAACCAATGAACTAATGAAATGCAAAGCTTATCCTGAAGCATGAAAGTATTATAACTGTGCTGTGCTTTGCTAATTTTAGAAGACGACGAAGAATGACTATACTATAATAAGTCAAATGTAAATATACAAGGCCATCCAATCACCCATCGTGCACGCAGCCCACATTACTCAATTCTTCTCTGCAACCTCTCAGTTTAAGGCAGTAAGAGCAGCAAGGAATTCCTCTACTATCTCCAGTTTGCTAGATAAACCTATTCTGCTCCAGAGTGTTTAAAATTTACCAGTCAGAATTTCCTTTACTTCAAGGCTGAGCTTCTGCCGGCAGTTTTCTTGACACACAGGAATGTTGGACAGTGCAATAAAGAACTGTAAAGTCCAGCACCTTCACAGTGCTCCACACCCCTCGCTGGCTCCACCAGCACGTGTGGATCCCAGGGAAAGCCAGATTTTCATCCCTATGGTACCCACACGTTGGGCTAACATCACTAGAGTATGAAGACGGCAGTTTCTTATATGGCACACAAAATACTTGGACTGAAAATGCAAACCATGGGAAAAAAAGGGCAAAACCACCAAAAAACCAAACTACTGAGAAGTTTCAAATGAGGGAACATCTTCCCTTCTAGCTATTATTTCCAGATAAAAATGGGCCATGGGCCATGGCCTCTCCTATTACAAAACCAGTATTTTGCACAAATCTTCTTCCTATAACAGAGATTATGGAGGTCAGATAACTGCTCAGAAATATTGAGACACAAAGCCACAAGGCAGCCTGTAGATAGATATATGCTCACTGTCTCCACTTCAAGTTACTCTAAAAAACTCTCAACAATCCATCCCAAGAAAACTATAAGCACATTAGGAAGGCTATCAAAATAGGAAAAGTCAGGAAACTCAAAGATTATGAAGCTACATTTCTTTCCAACCTTTTGGCAGAGTAGGGAGAGCAGAAGAAAAAAAAAATCTGAAAATGTTTTGTTTCAATGGAGTTGTATTTTTAGTCTTCTGATTAAATTTTATTATTGCTTTCATGTTAAAATTAAAATATTTCATTTTTTACTATGACAGAAATAACAATTAAATATTTCTATTTCATCAAAACATTTTTCAACAAAGGTCATTAAATCAATGAATTATAATTAAATACTTCAATTCTTCTAGATAGCAATTCTGATATAACTCTCTAGAGGGAAACTTCAACTCTTTTGAGAAACTTCAGACTCTTAGAGACAAGTAAATATTAGATACTAATGTTCAAAAGGGACAACAAAAAGCAATCCTAAGCATCAAACCTCCAAACTTTTGCAACAGACTTGATTCTATAGCTAAAGCAATTCTCATGAACAAAACTGGCAAAAAATATATTAGCTGCAGAACTTGGTTCAAAACTAGACTAATTTCATGTTTTTCTGTTCAGCACAATAGCAATCAACTTACAGTAGCTCTGAGTAACTAGCTCACTTGAAAAATTCTTTACTAGATTTTGCTTAGTATTAACTCATGACGCTTAGTCTAAGAGGAGAAGAAAATTTTCCTTAGCATTGGAAGTGTTATGCTGAATGACTATTACATTCTTTTTACACAAGATCTTTTCAGTGAAAGAAGCTGTTCATAGTAGCTATATGAGATGAAATACCAAAAAAAATTCCTGTGATGAACTCCAAAAGGTCACCAGAAGACCAAGAAGGCAGTGAGCTTGGGAAAGGGGTTTAAAAAAAAAGAAAAATAAGTCACCTCACTCGATACAAACTGTCCATCAACACAAACATTTTCACTACATTTCAGAACAATCCAGAAGACCATCAATAAGAAAATCTGCAACTCCCACTTGTCTCTCTCAGGAACTCAGGTGCCTTGATTTATTTTTTAAATATAGAAAACTCGTATTATGGTATGTTTTGAGTGTGCCTGATTTCCCACAGTCTGCAAAAAATTGACATCATCATTCTGAGGTGTGTCTCAAAAGCACAGAGATTTCATGTGCCATTAGTGTGTCATAGCACAGGGGCATATTTTGTTAATGCTATGTAAGAAATTACAGTACATTCACGTAGCTCTGCAGACTCTAACCACACTCACCCAACAAGACAGGCGAGTTTGGCTTATACAATACGTAAACAAGCCTTAGAGCAAACATGCAGTAGAACAAGTTGAAACATTGGTTACATTAGTTAAACCTCATTACACCTGAGTAGCCTCTTCATTTCCAGTTATTCCCATTAAGAACACTGCAAGTAGCAAGATCAGAAAATAACAAGTCATCACCATCTCCACGCCTCTCCCGGACTCCCCTTCCAGGAATACTTTGCACAGATTGATGCAGCAGAACAATTGGAGAGTGCACAAACAGGTCTGGACCACTTCCAATTTGCTTTCCCATCGATATGAAGACAGCTCTATCTTTTTCACCCAGTCAGGGTCATTGCAAAACTCAAAACACGCAGCCTGGTCAGTTTTAGCTCAACCAGCAGCAGCCCTCGGTGCCTTGATCTGTGTCACTATATGCAGGATCCTGGTGAGAGGACTCACACAACTATCTCCTCTTGGACAGTAACAGGCTTGGATTACATTATCATCAAGTCACAGAATATTCTGAATTGGAAGGGATGGCACATAGTATATGGGGATTATCTCCTGTGCATAGTAATTAATTCTGCTTTGTCACACATCATTCTTAGAGAATTTTTGAAAGACTTGTGAAAATAGAAAGCAGTAGGCCAAGTGGCCATTTCACCACTTTAAATATATCTTCCAGCTCCAAACCAGACTTGCCTGACACAGTTTGGGAGAAAAGTACCTGATAGAGGCACAGTCCAGGGAAGACAAGACTGATGCTGTAGAAAGCACCCGAAGACTCCAAAGCTTTCTACCCCATTCAGATGAGGGAATGCATGTTACGAATTCCATTGCCTTCAGGTTTTGTTGTATTAAAAATAAAATTTAAAAAACCTAATTATTTTATTATTAGAGTAGTGAGATCATCAAATGAAAGAAATTTTGGCTTTATAGTTAAAATTGCATTCCTTCAGGAGTCAGCTTTCATATTTGTGTTTGCTTTTATATCTCAGTGGAATTCGAACCATGCACGCTATTTGGGGTTTTACTGAAGGATGACCACAAAGAAACTTTACAGCTGATACAGAGGACAGCAGCTTATCTTGGCAGCATTCCCAAAAGAGACGAGATAATTCCCGTGCTCACCAGTCTGTATTCTGTCAATTGTTCCTATGCACAAATTCAAGCCATTTTGGCCTTCATGGATCTCCATATGAGCAAAGTCCAAACTACAAAGGAATCTCTTTATCTGCCTAGATGAGACTAAAAAAGAGCAATTACATGTAAAGCCTTCTACATGCTTTCCAAGCAGAGAAAGAGATGTTTTCCCCCATGAAGTCTCCTGAAAAACTCATATGTAGTTCCTTCCCTCGGTACAGACATAAGAGCATTTCACAAAATTACAGAAGTAAATAGAATAAACTCACAAATCCTTTGTTCACGTAATAGAAGAAATCAGTCTTGACTGAGAACAGACTGAAAAAGGCACCCTCTAGTTCTAATAGTTCAGAAAACAGTTTTATTACTCAATCCCAAACTTAGTGCAGAGTATAAAAATAGATAAATCTGCTAGAGCAGGCAGGAAAAATAATAATATATAAGTCTCTATCGAGATAAAGCGCAGTTATGAATGGGTTTAAATACAATCTTCCAGGAGACTGGATTTTATGAATCTATGAAGAAAAAATAGCTGTAGCATTTAGGGAGATATACAGGCCAGTCCTGATTATCTTTATCAATGATCTGGATGAGGGTATCGAGCGCACCCTCAGTAAATTCACAGATGACACCAAACCGAGTGGGAATGTTGATCTGCTGGAGGGCAGGAAGGCTCTGCAGAGGGATCTGGACAGGCTGGATCAATGGGACAAGGCCAACTGTATAAGGTTCAACAAGGCCAAGTGCTGGGTCCTGCTCTTAGGTTGCAATAATCCCAGGCAGCAACACAGGCTGGGGCAGAGTGGCTGGAAAGCGTCCAGTGGAAAAGGACCTGGGGGTGCTGGTCAACAGCAGCTGAACACGAGCCAGCTGATGCCAAGAAGGCCAATGGCATTCTGGCCTGGATCAGCAACAGTGTGGCCAGCAGGACCAGGGCCGTGATTGTCCCTCTGTACTTGGCACTGGTGAGGCCACACCTCGAGTGCTGTGGTTTGGGCCCCTCAATAAAAGAAAGACATTGAGGTGCTGGAGCGTGTCCAGAGAAGGGCAATGGAGCTGGGGAAGGGTCTGGAACACAAGTCCTGTGGGGAGCAGCTGAAAGAGCTGGAGCTCTGTAGCGTGGAGAAAAGGAGGCTCAGGGAGCCTCAAGCGATGCGTCCTTGCTATCACCTACAATAATTATCCCAAACAAAGTTTCCGAATTATGCCATTGAAATCTTAAAGATTTGCTGGGTTCTGTCTAATCTTCACGATACACCCTTGGGCAATTTCACCCTTGTGAAATTATCCTTGTAAATCAAAAGCCCAATCCTAACATAGGCATCTGGGGACCTCTTTCTACAGCTGAATAAGAATGTTTGAATGCTACCAGAGAAAAACTGCAGTTCAGAAGAGTTACATTTAATAGCCTCAACAAACTCTCTTCCAATCAGTCTCTTTTTAACTATGTAGCCCGCAGTTTAAGGATCTATTATAAAAAAATAATTAATCAGTGTTGGATGCTGCACTTCTTCATGAAAAGCCAAGATTAACACATTGAGTCAACAAGTTCTATTTTGAAATAGTTTAATTCACTATGGAGATAACTGCTTTCCCCAAGTGATGCAGACTTGTCTGCTGCTGTCTTGGCCAATTCAGAGGCTTGTTATTCACTACTTGGTTGATTTCAAAATCAGACTACCCCTTCAGAAAGTTGCAGAGACTATGACATCACATTTATGATAATTTATTGCACAATTACAGTGGCTACATCCTTGGATTTTATTTCGTGGGAAAGCATGTTTCTACTATAGTCTCAACCATTTTCTTGGCTTACACCTGTCCACAGAGTCACAAGTTTTGGTAGTAAGCTTAACATGATTTTTTTCATAATACCATAAAGGTGTTTAATAGCAATTTAAGGCTGCATAGCTCAATTGCCTAGAGAAATATTTGCACTTTAAAGTGAGACTTACTGAAATTTTACAAGCAATTCAGAAGCGCTGCTTAACAATTTGCTAAAAATCGTACAACACTCCATCAGATTTCACTTTAATACTACTTATGTCTTCTTAAAGAAATAAAAAGCCCAACATCCTTTGAGAAGGCAAGATTGTCATCGCCTAAGATGAATGACAATAATGCAATCACTGAAATTCAACGCAAGAGTATAATTTAATAACCTCAAATTCAAATGGAAAGATTTGCACACCACTGTGATGTTTATTGACTAGAACTGATAAAATAGTACTGTGGAACATTATGAGACAAAGTCATGCAAATGACTGCAAAACTGGGTTTCATTATACTTTGGTCAGTGTTATCTTCATTCTAACCAAAACACTTTATATTACAAGCTTAAAAGACAATAGTAGACAGGTCCTGTAATACCATAATTACAGGACCCAGCCCTTACATTTTTGCTTCTGATTCAGCAAAACTTTCACCACATGGTGTAGAAAGGACACATAAGTATTTTCTACATTATTTAACATGGCAATTATTTGAATATGTACTATTAAGTTTCAAGAATTCCAAAACACATGTAGCAAACAGATAAAAATATTTTCATGTAATTGTTTACACATGGTACAGTATTATTATGAATGAGGTTGCCATGATTTTAGACTGGAATATATTATTAACAGGATGCTGTCTTCTATCACACTACTTTCTTTCCAATTCCCTAGTATGTACAATGATACATTACCCAAATTGCACCCTCAAGAAAATTACTTCCATACCCCAAATACAGAAAACTCATTTCAACCCCAACCATAGGAAAAAATAACTCCTCCCACTATTGTAAAAAAAAAAAAGTAAATTCTTTCATTACACGTAGGCAAACAGTGCAAGTAGGCAATGATGGCAGAAAGGGTATTGAACCCAACCACAGCAAAGATGAGCTCTCAGGTCCAAAATCTCTCAAATTTATCATTCTTAGGAACTTCATCCATTCATTTACTGACTGGATGAGAAAAAATGGCACAAGGGAAAGCCCCATGTCCCTGTGCATATGCAGCCTCAGCCAGAACAAACTGGAACATGAGGTATTCCTATGGCATGTAATAGCAGGGTTCTTTTGCTTCAATTGTCTTTTCTGAAACTGGTACTAAACTAGGCTAGAGTAATATTCTGTTGCTTTGTCTTACTGGCACAACCCGCAAAATGGTTTTGGTAGGGTTTTTAGGTCATCTGCATAGAGAATATGCTTCCCATGCTATGCACAACACTGTCAGAAAAGTCAGGGTAAGTTGAAACTTAAGAAAAAGGTGATCTCTCTCTCTCTCTTTTACAAGAAAGCACAATTAAGTCAGCATAATATTCAGGGGGTTCTTACCTCATCTAATCTGTCCTAAACATATTTGACTTATTCTCACCTTCTTGCCATCTTAGTAGGAAAAACCAAAGAGGGAAATGAGGAGGCACAGATGGGTAGGAAGGCACAAACGCAAATCTGCCAAAACAAGGACTGGATCTTTCCTCTGCTGTCTCCATTTACCAAGTGAAGTCCATTTAACAGCTCCACATGCAGTGCAGGAGCTGTAGTGTTCAACACGTTGTGAGGCTGGTCTATGATGATTCAAGACGAATTTTCTTCATAAAGGACAGAAATCAGTAAAGAGGGTGCAAATGCAACAGGAGAGGTGGGCAGTCTCCATGGGTGTTAGCTGTGTCTTCTCTGCATCATTCTGCAGTCGCAGTCAGTTCAAAAATAAAATAAAGGATTTTCAAAGCTAAGAAAGAGGAGCAATAACATGAAAAGTGAGGATGACACACTCTTATTTTGCAGCTTTTACAAATGTGGTCTAAGATGTACAGCAGGCTGATGGAGGCTGACATGTGCTCTAAAGTATCCTGTGTTACCTTCTTGCCTTGCAGTGAAAGAATCCAAAAAATGAGGAAAGCCTGAGTGATAGACCAGGCAGTGTTTCTCCCAAGGGACTGGTTAGGTGACACACACCATGTACCTACATGCAAGGTGTGAGAGAGCCAAGGGGCACCATCAACAGTAGCAAGACTTGAGGCAATCTACCTGCTACTGTTATTAACTGCAGAAGCTCATAGCCCACTGTTTATGTGCTGCTTTTATCACCTGCTACCATTCACCTGCTTGGCCTGATCAGCCTAGCAGCTCCATCAGTTTGGAAGATTGGAAAGACAAGGAAGTCAGCTGGCCACAGAAGCATGCAGTAAGCAGCTTATCCAACCTGTACACAAGCGAATTCGCTTTCCAAGCACACTGCCAGAGGGACCCCCTCCACCTTCATAAACACAATCTCAATGTTTGGAAAGGCGCCAGGAGTAAAATGTTTGTTTACTGCAGGCAGGAAGAGCTACCTATGATTCAGACATTAGGAAGTGACAGGAAGGACTAAATTATGCAATTTAAAAGTAGGAAAATAAACACAAAGTAGTTGCAATGAGAGGAAGGAGGAGGAGGAGGAGGAAAGGATGAAGAGACACAAGTTTTGTATCTTCGCTCTCACTTCTGCAGGGCTGAAGCCATCATTGCAGCAGGAGGCCCCCAGAGGATTCCTTCACCTTTTAACCCTCATTCTAGAGCCCCTAGCCAGGGACTTTCCTCCTCAGCACTGAGTAAGAAACATCTGTCCAGCTCAGTCTCCCAGTTGGAAAGGACAGATCACAGTCTTCCTTATACCCTATTTTATTTAAGCAGACTGAGATTTCAGAGAAGAGCATTCCATCTGCCCTCCCTTTAAACAACAACTACCTGAAGCAAAGGATCGAAGAGCCCATTTTCCAGCCAGCTAAGAGAGGTGGGAACATGCTCCAGCTCTGTCCGATGCTGGTGGCAGAGACTGATAGGAAAACCTCTTCCTGTAAGCAGAAGGCAGGAGAAGCACCCCGGTGGGAGTAGCACTGCCTTCCCAGCAGTTGTTGGAAGCAATCTCAGCAGTGCCGCTTACGACTTTGCACCTCCTATCCACGGTTTGTTAGATCGCAGCAGAATTGTAAAGTTTCTTAAACTGCAGTAACAGTCTGCATTATTAACGTGTCCATTCCAAGGCTAAAACAGCAAACAAGCAGATTTGAACCAGTGAGTTATGGCTGTACTGTAAGAAAAGTCCACCAAAGAACACTGTCAAATTAATCTAATGATAGTGGTGCTTTCCTTATATTATCAGTAAAGATCTTCCTGTCAATCTCTTTATAAATCAGACAACAAATTCCTGCTCTTTTTTTTTCCTGGAGCTGCAGAGATTCACAGACAAACAGAGACATTAGATCAAGGAAAAATTAAAAGAACTGTGAATTAACTTAGCACTGAAGTACACACCATAGCAGAAAACTCTGTAGTTACTTGTTCTAGGACAAAATTACCCTGGGATGAAATCAGGTTTAAGTTTCCCGATTTACACTAATGAGTCACTTGTATGCTACTCTTCAGTTTAGATCGTCCCCCTGCCCCATTTCTCCCTTCCCTGCTCCAAAACTCCAGAAAACAATAAACAGGTTTTATTTCAGTAATGACTGACTCCTGAGTGAATACAAGTGTGTCCTCTCTGCTGACAGATCTTTGGTAGTGAAGAGTAATTTTAGTTATTTCTCATAGTCCTGAGAAGCTTATGCAATTTAACTTCATTTGTGCACACAGACAACTGCATTAGATAGGTCATAACTAAGAGCGTGACATGACCTCAGCTTTGAGGGCATTATTTCACACTGAGTAACAAGCCATTAGACTGCAAAACTTACTCACACAGCATGATGCAAATTATTTCAGCAATAATTGCATACAAACAGTGAATGGTACTGCACCAGGACATGCAAGATTCATGAAGATACACTTATTGACATCCCTACTCTTGCACTTATTGAAGTTATCTCCCTTAGCAACAGAGAAAGATTTTGTAAACAACAAGTTTCTCTAATGCCACCATGAGAACATCACCCAGTGTAACATGTAATTGAAAGAAAAAACATTTCTTTAATGAAGAGCACCAAAAGAAATCACAGAATTATGTAACAGGCAAGCAATTCAAAAGCGATAAGTTTTTGTCAGTTTGTGGCTTAAATCTCAAAATAAGTTTATATTGATCACTACTTTCTAGGAAAGCAGAATTGCCAGATGGCATCACACTCACAGCCTACCTCTGACACTTCCTGCACATCAGCAGAACGAGGAAAAGACTGGACGGCACAGGTGAACCAAAGGAACAAGTTACAACATGACATTTTAGAAGTTTCCTCTTATCACACCCCAGACCTCCAAGCATTCATATTTACAGCTGGGGGATTCTCTCCAAGCCTCCCCAGAATCTTCTGCATTCCCAGTGTGGATACCACATGGCTCATTCATCCTGGAAAACACCAGTCTCTTCTGTTTCAAACTACACTCCAAACACTCTTCTCTTTCTCCCTGCCCCCTCTTTTTGTTTAATTAAACAATGCAAGGACAAATTGTCAATTCACATCAAGTTCATACATTACTCTGACATCCTCTTTCTTCGTTGTTTATTGATGAAACAAACACATACCAATCCTTATAATAACCATTAGGAGCATCAAATAAATTATCCCCATCATCTCTTTCCTAATAAGCTCCCTACTTTTCAGTGTTTGCTGCAAAGGGACACACTTGCTGTCAGTATTTTACCCTATTTTTAAGGATCACAGATATGTATACACATTTTTAAAAGCCATAAATGTTTGTTAGGTTCTGTATACGGACTTATGACTGGTTTCAAAATGCATTTCTTATAAGAGAGCAATTCTCCCTGCACCATCCCAAAACCAGGTGCAGTTTCTCCACTACATCTGATCCTGCTTAAGAATCTACATGGAAACACAAACGTCACAAAACTGTAACAGAAACATGCATTAAGTGTGACTGGGAACATTTGTCTAACACATTACGTGACTCAGTGCAGTTATTCTTCATACAAAGGGAAAATGACACACTGACACGTAATTTTCAGAATTGCCTTTTTTTTATATAAATGTGTATCATTCCATTTTGAAACTCAAAATCCATTTTTCATCTGATATCATTTGTGTATTTACCCTTTTAATAACCCTCCCAAATGGACTGTAATTCCTATGTGTTGATTGCATCAAAGGTCTATTTGAAGGCAGGGGTATTAACTGTGTTTGAAGAGCTTCCCGTATTCTTATTCCGTACCCCAAATCTAGTCCTGGGAACTCCTACTGTCAGCAATAAACACCTACAGAGGATTTATTTTGCTTTTAAATCCCAAGCACCAGACAACATAGAAAAATAAACTGAAGTCTGATTTTGTGTTGTTTTTCTTTATCCCCTTTTTCCTTTGAGGCAGAAATACTGAAGAGCCTAGTGGTGCCCGTAGCCCCCGAGAGAGGAGCCTGCTGTCCTGCTCCACTGAAACCCATGGCATTCCTCCTCAGGTGGAGACGAGCTTACTGGGGAGGAAGGAGGGAGCACATCTACCATCACCCTGCCCCAAGGCTGGCTGTGCTGGGAAGTGGGTGGGGAAGCAGATTTACTTTGTGACAGCCACTATCTCCACTGCCATGAAGGGTTTATCTGGCGTTGTTCTCACTTATAAAGCAGCAGAACAACCCACAAGTCACCAGCAAGCTGGCTGGAAAAGTCTCATGGGGAGAACAGGCAAAGATGGACAAGGTTGCTTTTCCCTGCTAGGCAAGGTTATCCCAATGCCTGGCCACCATTCCCAGCCACCAGGTACAGCCACTTGCCTGCAAGGCACCCCACAGCAAGGTTTCTCTTCCAAGCTAGCCAGCCTGTGGCAGAAGGCAAAAATTACCTCATTTTTAAAAACACAGAGAGGGGAAAGCTTTCTTCTGGCTTCCTAGAAATCCTCAGACAAAAGAACAAGCACAGCTCCTGAAAAAGCATAGTTGTTCTTAAATCACGCTGCCAAGAAATTGGTGTACAAAATAAAAAGGAGTAAAAGATTTTTATTTATTTCACTTCTTGATGTGGGGCCTAAACTCAGCTGTCCTGAAATGAGAAGCTGGATCTTGGCATGGTTTCCTAGCTGAAATATCATCTCTTTCTCCAGGTATGTTTTTAAACAGAATTATTTGTATTATGCACAGATATTATATATAATAATACACAAGCCATATGGACATAACTGCCTGACCTTTTTAATTACATGTTGCTGTGCCACCAGTTCCAAGAGAGACAACACTCATGCTGCCGTTTACCCCAAATAACTGCCATTTACCAGGAAAAAGAAGGAAGAAAAATGCGTCACCGTAACCTCAGGGAGTTTAATCATAAAGTTGTAATTTTGGGGCATAAAAAGCAATTAGATATATTCCTTCTCCTCAGTTAAAAAAACAAAAACACCCCAAGAAAAAGATGGTTAGAGAGTTCAACAGTTAAGTCAGTCTCTTTCATCTCGCAGAAAGTTACCTTGTAAACATTTCACACTTGGATACTGCTTAGGGAGACAGTCGGATACTAGGTAACATAAGAGTACTTTTTACAGCTAAAAGCACTGTGGCATGTTTCAAAGAGCTTCAAAAGTTCATCATGAGAAACAAAACCTTTGTCAACAGCTGGAAGCAAACACAAGTACAAAAACCATACCACATAACCTTTTATTGGAAGCCAGAGATGCTTTTCTTCTTTTAAAAAAAAAGCTCAAAAATACAACTAGCATATTGCACTGAACAATACTTACAAAGCTAACATTTGGACAACTATGCACACTTTTCCTAAAGCAAACAAGCCAGAGAATTCATAAAAGAACCAATGTAAAAGCCTAATCAAGAACTGATAAAGAGGAATTGAAAATAAACAATATTTTATTGCAGCTGGGAGATGGCAGAATCCTCCCTTCACCCTTCCAAAAAAAAACCCCAAAAAACCAAACCAAAAAACACATTACTCCTTTAGAACTAGTTGTTTGTCCATATAAGGAGATAAACTCACATTAGAGTCCCTAAAACAGCAGCAAATTACACTGTACTACAATATTCACCTGCACACAACACTTACCTGCCTTGACAAGATTATCCCTTTCTGTATGATCTTTCTGCCTGCCTTGCTGAAGTGATTTGCAAGACATAAGGTCTGTCCCTCCTAATGAAATACTGCAACAAAATTGCAACAGTTGCACTTGCTTCTATGCCAATAAAATGATTACTCATTGAAGCACAGAAAACATTAAGGTAATTTTGAAAAGGTCTCAAGAAGCCTGTCACTCCAACACTGCAAAAGTGGGGACGAAAAAATAAGGAGGTGAATCATAGCTCTACATCAAAACAAAACTTGCACCTCATCAGTTGTAATCCTCTTCTTGATTTAGGAAAATATTTCACCCACTACAGTTCAGTGGCATCTACTTTTAGACTAGAAAAAGGTGAGAGCAGGACTAAAGAAGTATAAGATGCCCAATCCAGAGTCATCTATAATCCACAAGTTTATCCTCTTCCTTAAAATTACTACATTTTGAATCACTGATGTTCCTTTCACTTTTTTGCCAAGACTTCTATCAAAGCCATGAGCAAAATTTAATGGGGAGTAAATGTTTTCTAAATGTCTGTAGAAGACTGCATTTGATTCTAATAATGCGATCCAAAAGTTAGATCAAAAAAGACAAAAATAAAACATGCCTCAGAAGTGACCAGACCATCATTCCAAGATTTTTAAAACTTACAGAGGGAGAGAAAAGGACATTAGAAACAGTTCTGTTTGTCACTTTCTTCTCTCTCTAAATAAGGGACTGTTGAATACTAAGAATTACCTCTCAGGTGAAAGAGTTACCTGCTCTACCAAAGGTTTCCAGAATTGATGCTCATTTTGACAGTCAAGGTCTATACTTTTTTAAGCTAAACTGTCCAATAAAACATTCTTTTCTCAATTTATCCGACTGACATTTCACACAGCTGCTTTGGGCTGATGATTGACTAAAAGGCATGCAAAACAAGATCATCTGAGTATAACTGGAAATTAAATTCATGGTATTTCATTATTTCCTCTTCTTAGTACATATGTTACTTATGTACATTAATGTTCAATGCTGCAAGACTGTGCACACATGGAGGAGTGGCCACTATGCAGCATCAAGAAAGTGGGAGACACTGATTTCTTTTCCTACTTCCTCTCCCTGCTCCCTATTAGTTTCTCATTGAACCGTAATCCCCTGTGATTAGCTGCACTAAATCTCATTAACAGACTTATCAAAACATAGAAGCATAGTGAAAGGGTATCTATAAGCTGCTATGCATCCAATTGAGAACTATCTTCAATATCACAAAAAGTCAGAATTTGATTGTTCCTTCATTTATCAGCTACTGTGTTCTCAAATTAAGAGTTATTATTTAACAGCTGTTACGAAAAATTTTCACACCATTTAACATATTTAGAATATCTGGCTTATTTCATATGTCCAGTAATTCACCTGCACTTCAAGAGGAACAGGACAATTTCTGTTAATGAGGTCTCCAATTTTCCTATCTACACCGAGGAAAAAAAGCATTCAGGTACCATCTGACCACCCAAGCTCAGAAATGTTTAAATTAATAGTACGGTAAACTACATAAAAATTAAAATAACTAGCAGAAGATAATCTTACTATGCATATATTAGACTTCTTAATCTGTTTTATATGCTGGTGCCTGCTCTTACCCTCTGCAACCATCCTCTGGTAGTTAATTCAGAGCATGCACCACAGGTCAAGCACTAAGAGCGCTGCAGCTCTGGCAGCAAAGTCAACACCAGCTGCTGATGTCCCGTCAAAGATAACAAATACTTGTATGATGAGTTCCATGCTCCTCAAGTGAGCCTTACACCCCAACAGCAAGCTCAGGACATAGCTACAGCCCTACAGTCATACCCAAGATCATATCAGCATCTTCAGCTGGCATACAAAACAACGCAACTTCCTTCTATAATCAACAAAAACACTGTGTTTAGTCATGCTTTCAACTTCATGGTTTAGGGTTTACTAACCCATGTTTGAGAGGATCAAAAGTCAAACTGCTGTTTTCTGACCAGAGCACAGCAGGAGGGTCAGACTTTCTTCCAGAAGGAAAGTTTTCTGCCCGAACACCAATTCCTGCAAGGTCTTCAGCAACTTCTTGAGTAGCACAAGCACAATCAAGTTCAGAATACAAATGATGGCACACAATGTTACTTGATTATACTCATCTGTCTTGAGTTAACTTAACTTGACCCAGCTCCACGGGGACAGCACTGAATGATGTCAGACAAGCTCATCTTGGTTTTTCAGTTTTTTTCTTTTGTAAACCAACCAGCTCCTTAAATTTGCTCACTATGCCGACGAAAGATCACAAAAAAAAAGCTTAACACAAACAGGTGTCTTCCAGAAAAAGGGCCTTGGTCAGGCACTGCAGCTTTTACCAAATTACAACTATTCTGCTGAATATAACATTTCTTAACACCATTACATATCTTAGCATGTTAAAGCATTACTCAAGACAGAAGATGCACCTAAGTGATTAGTGCCAAAGAGCAACTGCCAAACAGAACCACAGCAAAATATTCCGCTTCTGTACCTATGCTGTCTGAGCCTCTAGTTTAAACATCAATAACTAGCTTAATAATCTGGCACTTTTTTAGTCACTGTCTACAACTGAAAAGATTAGAAAGTAAGAGAATGATATATGTAGCTTTGTCTGAATCCTATCAGTGCCCCTTACATCCTAGGGAGATCAAGCCCATTTCTCATTCTCAAACTCCTTGCTTTTAAATAACTAAAGGCACTATCAATAGGAATACTCATATAACCATAGGATTTTCAGTTACACTTACATCAAAATTAAGATTTCCTAATTTACTTTCAAAAACCATTTTATGAACTCTAAGAAGAACGGAGAAGTCTATTAGATGCAGAAGAATCTGAACCAATTTATCCCAAAAAGTGTTAGGTCTACACAAGGTATTTTTGATGGAGTTTTACCTTTTATCCTATAAAGTGTATTTCACTCTAAGTAGGACATATTAGAGTCAAGAACAGTTAGGGTTGGAAGGGACCTCTGGAGATCATCCAGTCCAACCCCTCGCCAAGGCAGAGTCACTTGGCGCGGGTGACACAGGAACAAACCCAGGTGGGGTTGGAATGTCTCCTGAGAGGGAGGCTCTACGACCTCCCTGGGCAGCCTGTTCCAGGGCTCTGCCACCCTCAGTGTAAAGAAGTTCTTCCTCATGTTAAGGTGAAATGTCTTGTGCTTTTAGCTTATGGCCATTGCTCCTCATCCTGTCATTGAGCACCACTGAAAAGAATCTGGGACCAACCTCTTGGCACCAGCCTTTGAGATATTTATACACACTGATGAGATTCCCTCAGAATACTGGGAATTATTATACTACATCAGTAGACTTTCTACAAACAGGTTCCATAAACCAACCATCAACGCTAAGATTATGATTTAAAGCACATCCAATTGTCCTACTGAGCCCCAGCCTACCCCAGACAAAAGCATAGTCGTTCTAGGAGAGAATTTAAGACTCATTCCCATTCCCTCAAGCTTTTCTTCCTTGCTTTACCAAGGACAGCTGTGTTTAAATATCTGGTGGTTTCATAGCATAATGGCAGTAAAAAACCCCTCTGTGCTGCCACCACAAAGCATCAGCTATTTTAACCGGCACGTGCACAGCAGAGCTGCAACACAGCAGAAAACCACGAAGCCAAGGTTTACTACTATGTTTTAAAGGACAGATGGGGAGAAAAGGGCTTTCAATTACATTTTTTAAATATAAGGGGACAGAAAAATCACAGCAAGTTAGAGTGAGCACATAAACCTTTGCAAAGTTGAAGGCAACAGAACAAGGGAAGAAAGAAAAACATAGAAGAAGATAGCAGAAGCTGTGAAATTCAGAAGTTCTCTATCTCTCTGCACAAACAAGTTCTTTCATGTACTCATGAAACCACAGCATAGGCTGTGGAGAGCTGTGCAGGATTTAGCCCCAGTTCCCTTTTCCTTCTCCTCTGCTAAATCCACATCTCGGACCCCCAGTCAGCACCAAAAGTTACCTGTACTTTCCTCAGAGATCTGCTGCTGGAAATGACCCGTCTATTCCCTCAAACAAACTGTTCTGAGCACCAGCTCCAAAGAACTGACAGCAGGTGCCAATGGCTGTCAGAACGTCAACCAAAAAACACATGAACAAGGCTTGAGAACAGAACTCCTAAGAGGGGAAACGGACATTCATGGCATTAAGGCATACACTCATGGAAATCTGATTATTCCATCCGCAGGACAGGGCTGGTTGGAGGGTTTTTACTTTTTTTAGCCTCAAAATGAGTATAAGCTAGCTTTAATACCATGTCCAACTGTTTCAAACTAAAAATTTAAGTCCCTGTGAAACATATGTTTATGTACTAGCTTCAAAGTGCTCCTTTTCACCCTTCCTAAGAACTGAAACCATATTTGACTGCAATTTCAGACTTTTTATCTCCATTCCCAGATGGTAACCTGGGTTTGCCCCAACACTTGCATGCAAAACCTAACAGAGCACGAAGTTACAATTTTCCATATATACACGTGAAAAGTACGCGTTGCAGAAAAGCAGTTTCCTATTGAAATCACTTTCCCATCTTTTCATCTGGTGCAGCCCCTTGAAATACCACCACCATAAAATACAGCTTTGGAAAAGGCAGCTCTCTGCTGTGCCTTCGCTTAAGCATAGAATTACAAGGAGCACCAGCCAACTCTCCAGCCAGTGCACTCAGCTAAAGTTCACCGTCTTAAGTACGTCAACTTTTTGTTTGCTCGAAGACGGCGACTGTAATGTCAAGGTCACTTTTAGGTCTCTGAAGGGAGCGTCAGCCTTCAGCCTACAACTGATCAGGCACTACAGACAAACAGGCAGAATTTTACTTAAAGTCCTTCTCTAAGCTGTACCTTTCTTTTACACAAGCAGAAAAGAGTCAAAAACGATGTGTAAGATTTAAATTCACGACCTTATGGCCTACAATGCGTGGAGATGTTAAACCAAATCACGCTAACATAAGCTTATGCTGCCTTATGTTAGCTATATTATCACCCTGATACTCTGCCTACTCAAAAAGCAGATTCTCCTCTGAAGGGAAAATTAAGGAATTACCTCTTTAGGACAGGGAACCACTTGACCAGTGCTGTAGTCAGGATTTTCCCCTCAAAGGTTCTGGTGTAATTCCAGTATGGAAGTGGAGCTATAAATACACTGAAGGGGCAGTTACATGGAAAAAAGTTGGCATATTTAGAGACTGATATATGAGATCGATTTAGGAGGGCAAACTCTGTCCGTTTACAGACAGCAACCTTCACAGGATTTAGAGTTTGAGCAGAAAATTTATTCAAAGTTTTTAAAAACATCAATACTGCTCTTAATTCCTACACATTGGTAAAGAGGCATCCTGTGAATATACACATAGACATGGAGAATCAGCCAAAAATACAGTCCATATCCAATTCAGCAGGACCCTGCTATGACCCGTCAGGATGTTCTCTTTGCAAGTCTGATCCTGCGTCCTTTGCACAAACAGGATTTTTGTCACTGGGAATAAGAGAACGGACTACCCCAAACACTCAGAGTCTCATTTCACAAATTTCCTGGCATTTAAAAAAGCCACCCAGAACAGTTCTTCGAGAAGTGGCTGCTAATCGTTAGCAGACGAAAATAATATGGTCGCGTTAAGATCTGTATTCACAGATTCTCAAATAAATCTGAAGGCTTAGCTGCTTAAAAAAGAAAAAAAATCACTAGGGGAAAAAAAAAAAAAGAAGAAGAAGAAAGAAAGGAGGAAAAAAAAAAAAAAGGCCCAACATTTTGTCCCAATTACACAGATGCCGCGAAACAAGCCGGGTGCCAATGGGAAAGGGCTCAGCCAGCAGCGATGACTCCTGGCATCACCCATCCCTCCTACATGACCTGACAGTCTTCCCGGCGGTCCCGCAGCTCCGCTGTGCCCTGTCACGGAAACTGCCCGCTCAGCAAACGCGCTCCATTTTCCTGCCAGCAGAGCGGTGTCCGCTCCGCCGCAGCCCCTGCGAGCGCAGCCACTGCCGAGCAACAGCGGGAATAACTTCGGGAAAGACACAGACACTTCTCTCACAACTCTCTCCTCCTTTCTCCCGGTGCGGAGAGCAAGGGCAGAGCTCCCCCGCCCCAGCGGGAGCGCTCCCGGGGCATCCCCGGCTCTCACGGTCTCCGGGCCACCAGCCCTGGGTGCGATCGCGCCAGGAGCGGCGCGGAACCGGGGCACCCCCCGCCCTCCCCGGGATCGGGCACCAGCCCCGGGACGGCAAGTGTTTACGTTTAAAAATACATATATACCGAGCCCGGATCCAGAGGGATGAGGGGAAAACTCCGCCCCTTCCCTCTCCCGACTCCCTTGGAAAGGCGATAAAAGCTGGGCTGAAACATCTGACCGCTCGGCGCCCCTTTTTTAAGGAGAAAAAAAATTAAAAAGAAAAATAAAAAAGAAAGGAAGTAGGAATAAAAGAAAAGGGAAAAGAAAGGCTGGGGAAGCGGCACGGGACGTGCCGTGCAGAAGTCCCGGCTGGAACGGGGAGGCGGCCGGGAGGGCGGCACGTCCGGGCCCGGCCGGGAGGGACCGCGCGGGGAGGCCGGGCCGGGCCGGGCCGGGCCGGCAGGAGCGGAACGCGAGCGCGGAGCTCCCGCGGGAGAGAAGCGGGGCAGGGAAGAAGGGAGGGAGTAAGGGGGAGCGCGGCCCGCGAGTGGGAGAGGGCACTCACGTAGCGTTTCAACTTCTTCTCCGGCGGGGACTTTCGGAGCCAGCCCGAGCAGACCACCTCCCCGCCGCTCATGGCTGCGCCGCTGCCCGCCGGGGCGCTTCCTCCGCCTCCTGCTCCTTCTCTTCTTCAGGCAGCGGCAAAGGCAGCGGCGCCCGGGCCGGCCCGGCCGAGGGAGCCGCGATCGGAGGCAGCGGCAGCACCGCGCCCGGCCCGGCCTCCCGGGGCTGCGGGGCGAGGGGCGGGACGGGGCGCGGGGTGTGTGTGTCTGTCTGTCTCTCTCGCACAACAGCCCGCCGGAGCGGAGCGGAGCGGCGAGCGGGGCTGAGGCGGGAGGGTCCCCCCTGCCTCCTCCTCCTCCTCGCCGCCGCCGACTCACACGGACATCGGGAGAGACGACAGGGGCGGCTGCCGCCCCGCCGCAACTTCGGCGTCCCGGGGCAGGATCCAGAATCCAGCCACCGCCCCGCGCCGGTGGCACCGCCCCGCGCCGCCAGGACCCTCCCGCCGGGCAGGGCCGCGGGGGGCTTCGCTCCCCCCCGCCCGCCGAGCTCAGAGCCGGCCGCCGCGGCTCCCCGGGTCGCTCCTTCCCCTTCTTCCCCCTCCCTCTGCGCCGGGAGGAGGGGATCGGCAGCACTCCTGCCTTCCCTTCCTCGCCTTCCCCTCCGCGGGGAGTGGCGGGGCGGGGGTCTGGCCCCGGGGCTGGGGCCGTGGCCGGGGGCTGGGTCCGCTCCCTGCCGGCCAGCGAGGGAGGAGTTTGCCTTGGAATTCACGGCGCCGTGTCCCCCCCCGAGCCCCCTTTTCCCCGGCGCCGAGCGGCGGTGCCGCCCCAGCCGGCCCCGCCTGCCCCCGCCCAGCGCCGCCCCGAGCGCCGCGGCTCCCCCCGAAACTCCGCCGGAGCCTTTTCAAACAACAAGGGCTTGGAGGCAGGGAGGCAGGCAGGGAGGGACGGCCGGCGCTTCCAGAGGGATCCTGGGAGCTGTAGTCGGCGGCCGGCGGGGACTGCGGCGGCGCGGCCGGGAGCGGGGGGGACGGGGGGGGGGG
>VZRV01007689.1:190377-306624 GCA_013398115.1 Falcunculus frontatus
GAGGGGACGGGGGCGAGGGACGGGCTCGGTCCCGACGGGGAAAGCACATAAACAAACAAAATCCCAAGCAAGCAAACAAACAAACCCCAATCTAAAGATCCCTATTAAAACAGCGTTAAAAATAGCGCGGCCAAAGTAAACTCCTCTTAGCAAGTCTGAAACTGCCTCAGCAAAAAAAGGGAAAAAAAAAAAGTAAAAAAATTAAGGGAAAGATCCAAGTCGTTCACCATCTCTACTGTGGGTACACTGTCTCTTCCACTCCGTCAGAAAAGATCCCTAAATAAGTAATAATAACAAATAAATTAATATTATCAATAAATAATATACTATTAAATAAAGAATTATAGTAGTACACTTTTAGCAAAAATAATTATAATAATTTTTTTAAACAATTTTTTTTCAGATTACTAAACTGCAGGCTTCTGGAATGGGACCGCTGCTGTGTTGTTTAGCCCCAGTGCCCTTCCACTGCAGAGAAATAGTCCCCCTAGTGTGCCTTGGCTGAAGGGAGCCCGACGATGCTGCCATTCATCAGGTATAAGTGCATTAAAAAGTTACAAAGCAGTGGTTGTAGCATATAGGGGCATTTGAAGAAATAACAGGAAAAAATAAAGGAGAAAGCCCAAAGGTGTTAAAATCTGTGCATCAACTTCGACATAAATCTTTTCACAATAATTACGACAGGTGAAGCATTATTAAGCAGTAAAAGAAAGATCGTCAAAGAAGATATTTTGCCAAAAGCATTTGAAATAAGAAAAGCGATGGATGTTGGCCTTTAGCAATATTCAAACCACACAAATCCAAGCATCCAAACCATCCTCGCGTGAATTTCTGCACACCATCATTTCGGCTGCCTCAGTGGGGCTGCTGGAAAGAGTAAAAAAGTGATTTGGTTGGTAAGCATGAACTCAAATTGTACTCTTAGGTTTAGATTTCAAGCTGGGTTTCAGTACAACTCTTTTGTTTAAACCACTAATGCCATTGCTTAAGAATCTCAACATTTGAGATTATCCAAGCGCCAGATAAGACCACAAAATTGTCCAGTTTCCTTTACAACCCTGGAGACAATTTAGTATTTAGAATATGTAGAATCAGTGTGAACTAACTAAAAATGCCATTGGCACTAGGGCATTGTGATCCAATGGTTCATTTGAATTCCATTAATTAACCCATACCTTGAGGGCCAATCAAAGAAAGCCTCTTTTGGCTTAAGCAGTCTCCATGGAGGCACCAACCAAACAAGTTATCTGGTCCAGAGACACAAGATTGTCCCTGAGGTCGAATTTCAAAACATTACATTTGTGTTCTAAAACACGCTGAAACCAGTGTCAGCCTGGACTCCAGCATAAGTTTTCATATATTTGTTTGTCAGTTTTGTGTGGGGGTTTCACCTCTGTCATGTAAGGATAAAACATACACTAGGGAAAACGAGTTAATGTCATAGTGATGAATAATAAACAATAAAACTCGCCTTTTAGACTATACTTAGTTGTTGAGCCTAGTCACAATCCCCAAGACTGGACATAAAATGTTTTTATTGCATTATGGAATTGAAGAAAACATAACACAGCAAAGCAAAATTTCCAAATGTTAAGATGTTGTCTCATGGACTGCTCTTTTCCTAGTCATGGCAGTGGATTTCCTTTTCTACTCTCAGCCATTTGAGTTACCCATCCATGGTTCCACTGGTGCCTTCACTTGCCATCTCAGGAGAGAGCTGCACAGAGCTGTACCTCCCTCCAAGTTAGTAAACAGCTAGCAAATCCAAGAATATTGATCTTGTGGATTTCTGTGCATATCCACCATTGCTCCGCAGTTCATAATTTAGACACCCTGTATTAGGGTAAACTGAAGCAATTAAGGCTAATGAAATGCATAAAGAGCACAATATTTAGCTCTGACTCTCAACACCTGCATATTTACTGTATGTGTACCTGTAAAACTGTATGTGAAGAGAGTAGTGAAATAATGACACTAGGTCAGTTCCTCCATGTAGAAAAATTTTTACACTCAGCCAACCTAGGCTAGGGCATAATTTCCTGAAATTAAGGATAAAAGTCACAAAGACCTCTGTCAAGAATAACTATTTAAGCTACATTTTTGTCCTGAAAGTTTAAACAACATTAAGCATGCCCCATTTTGAAATTCTCCTGCAATATGGCTTGTGCTTGGAAGAACCAAACACCTTCCAGGGCTTGAAGGACTGTAACCCTGCGTCAGAACATGACCACCCTCTCCCCTTGCTTTGTTCCTTCAGGTTATTTCTGTGCTGCTCCTTGGGAAGCCTGGAAGATAAAGGTGTTTTGAGCTCAGTCATTTGCACTACAGAGGTCTTTGGTATTTGTGTACAAGGGCTTTTAGGAAGAAGAGAGAATGAAAAAGGAATTTTTTTTCTTGGAGGAAAGGGTATTTTGCCTGGTTTTAACAAGGATGTTGCAATTGACAGCTGTTGGTGTTGAAGAAGAGAACGTGGCCAGCAGAGCAGCTCGAGAAGGGAGCTCAGAAGGGATTCATCCTCTCTGCCTACAGTGCCGAATCCTGCTACTGCACTGTTGGGAATGTTGCCATTCCTGGATCCCACATAGCCCTTTCCATCCAAAACAGTCCCTGTGCTGTGACTGGATACCATGACCAACCTGCAGTGCACACAATGCTGAGTAAAGTGCCCTTCAGCCGGCGGGGTGATGCCATGGTCACATGGAATGTGGCCACTACGCACACGTGGGCACCATGCTGCTGCTGCCTCCCAGCTCAGGAAGCACGTGCAAGATGCCTTGATTCCTCCACTGACCTTGTGTTCTTCCACACGTGCATTCTAAAGTATTTAAATGGGTTCTCCAAAATTTTGGAGTAGACTATTTATATATCTTGCCAGACAAAGTAGGTCATGTGGAAATCCATTTGCCTCTGGTTTGCTTGCCAAGTCGCCTTGATGAAGAAAACAGGAGCTGATAGAAGAGGAGATTAAATACACATGGGTTTGTTTTCAAAAATATAAATGATGCTAATTTCTCATGCAAATAGCTTAGGAATTCTGGACTTGCATAATAAGATAGTGCTCACTACAGCTCCCAGCTTTGTTTTACACTTCTAGCATGAAAACCTAGGCATTCTTCTCTAGTTTCACCTTGCAGTCATAGACAGCAGCAGCTCCTGATAGTGATCCCTAAACTCCTCTATGCCCCTTGCTTACATTTGAAAATAAAATTTGTGCTTTGACAAAAAAAGAACCAAATGCTCTAATTAAAAAAAATAAATTATTTAAACAAAAAATTTTGCATGTCAGTCTATATCCCAAAACAACTTTAGGTGTTTGTGTAACAATGAATCAGTGAAAAATGAGAGATTCTTTTAACTTTGCAAAAATCTGCATTTATGTATCTTTTCATCTCAAATACTTCCATTTTGATTTCAGAATTATTCCCAGGTAAATTTAATCTACCTACTTATTTTGGTCAGTTTGTGGATGACATTATTTACTGTTTCTTTCAGACTGTAGTTATTTAGACTATTTGGCAAAGAGATCGAGGAAAGTAATACAAAACAGACATAATTAAAGGAGACGACTGTATGTCCACACACTTTAGAGTTGTTTACTGGTTGTTAAGTTACCTCATCTTTACTCTGTGATTACTTTTAATATTGATGTAGGCAAATAAAGGCAAGAGTATACTGCAGAACTCATACAAAAAAAGGACCAGTTTTCAGTTCTGCATAGGTGTAATACATTGAGATTTCCCTTGTGTATTCTGTGGAATATTCTCATTCCCAATTCTGGAGTGGAAATTCACTGGTAAATGTTTGTCCTCTGTTTTTTCACCAGGGGATCAGTTGACTACCTTACTTCATGCAAGGGAATTTCCCTTTTTTTCCTAGGCTAGTCAAGGAAGAAGGAGCAGGCTGGCTGGTTGGCCAGCCATGCAGAAATTTCCTCAGGTCTATGCTGTTAAAAAATTAATCAGAAGCTTTTGCTTCCATAAGGACAATACCTTTGCACCTATGTACAGAAAATGTGTGGACTTTTTCTATCATAGGAAGCATTTTACAAGTTCAGCACAATGGGAACTTAATTGTTCAGCCACCTTAGACTTGGTCTTGTAACAGAAATAAAAATTACCGTAGAGATGATCATGTTTCCAGGAAAAAAAGTAATGCATTAGAGACCAATACTCCAAAGCTGTGCATAGTCAAAGGAAGCATCAGCCAGGCTCTTTGGTTGAATGTGGTTTGTCCTCCAAAAGCACAAGGTGGAATTTGTAGTGAGCACCTCTCAAAAGAAAAAATTATTGCAATGTAGAATCCTGGGGAACAAGTTAAGTCTAAGAGACAGCAAATATGGTAACACTGCAGGCTGGTGGTTTCTGTTACTGCTTAAAAAGTAGGCTCTTATCAGAGAATATTTTGGTTAGACAGCCTTTTAATACAAAAGTGTCAAGAATTCTGCTTACAATGCAAGTGTAACATTATGTCTACCAGACATTATGCTTTTTCTTATCTTTCTTTGTCTGAATCTCCATGCTTAAACAGTTCATTACAACTGGCATTTTGAAAGTAAAGTAGGGAAATCAAAAGATTTCCTAGAAGTATCTGAAGGAAGAAGGAAAATTGTCTGAATGCCAGGCAGGGTTAAGAAGTGTTTAGCTGAAACTCCTCTCTTCGCCTGACAGATTAATCCAAGAACAATGCACAGTGCTCCCAAATTTCAACTATTAAAATAATTTAAACCAAAAATGAGTCAGGTGTCTTGGAATACTTTGATACCCAGTGGGAACATATATTTAAAACCAAGGAAATTAGGCAGTAAAAAAAAGAAGATGATTTTGCTGAGAGGCCCACCTAATGAACACACAAACAGCTCTGAATATTGCAAAAAAAGGACCTACCATCACAAGATGGAGACAGTGGCAAGGAGGTGCCTTTCTAACGTGTTCTCAGGCTACGGAGAGACACATTAGGGCCAAAAATCACATTTTGGCATCTGATACTTTGCAGAGAAATTAGCACCACTACAAATTACCTTCTCTGCCGACTTGAGGATGCCTCCATCAGAAATGCTTCGCCCTCATTCTGTGCTGCTGCTTTTCAGACAGACACATTTCCTTATCTTTTATCTTACTGAAAGAATAAGAAATGCAAGGCACTTCCTGCTGGAGTCAAGGCAGTTTCAGGGGTAGTGCTGACACTTGCCTGCAGCTTCAGCCACAGGGATCCCTACTACAGTATTCCAACTAGCAGTGCCAGTCAGCTAGGCTGGGATTCCTCTCCCTGTATCACCTGCAGTGTGGGGTTTGCATATGCACCACTCACCTACACCTCCTTTATAGTCAGTGAGAGATACAGGGAACTGGCAACTGGGACACATCTCATCTCTTCCAAAGGCAGATGGCTAAACTGATTAGGTGAATTGTGTTCTTGAAGCTCTTGTTTGTCTCCATTGTCTATAAAACAGTCTAGACACCTTGCTCAGAGGAAGGCAGCTGAGCTTGTGACATGTAAAGTTAGGGAAGATGAAAATCATAGCATGTAAGTGAGAGAGGCAATCATATTCTCAGTCCTGAATGTGGATTGATCTATCTATCTACCTATCTTGGCATTTTTGAGAACTTTCATCAATAGCAAGGATGGCTATTGTAATAAATAGCAAGTGTAATAAATTTACAGATTGGATTAAAAGGTCTGAGAGCCAGAGCCAAACACTTTGCCTGAAGACAGGATAGCCGGGGCAGAGCACAGAGGTGAGATGTAGTGTTTCTGTAGGAATTTTTAAAATCTTTAGTGCTTTGGCCTGAGATTTCCAGAGCCTGAAGCTAAAGAGATTTAAATGTGTTTCTACCATTATTATTTCATCAATCTCTGATACCTAAGATCACAATAGAATTTTAAATCCCCAGAGTACAAAACAGAAAGGTGTACTTCTTTTCTGCCTTTCCAAATAGGAGTAACAGGTATTTTTTTATTTGCAAAATTTTGATTATTACATTTTGTTTTATTTTAAGAGTTCTCACACTGGACTCTGGTCCCATCAGAAAAATCCTTTTTGTAGACCTGAACTCTTTCAGGCTAAATCTGAGCTTTTCTGGCAGGAATTATTGTCTCATCAGGAATGCACCATAGTGGAGCAAAGCAGACTGTCTCAGCTAAGTGAGTGGAGCATTCCATATTGCCTGAGTTTCAATTACATCTTCCAAACATTTCTGTACCACTCAAACTACAAAGGAAAAATCAGACTGGAGCTGCGTGGTACCACTCTCAGGGAAGAAGAAACTCCTCGCCTCGGGGTCACACAGTGTCTGGGACAACACAAACACAAGTAAGGGAAATGGGATGGCAGGAGGACAGTGGAGTCACAGCTGCTTCCTCAGGATGTCTCAGGCCAAGCCCAGAAAAAGGGGGAGGAAGGGACAATTACAAGGAACTTTACAAGTAACATCAATGGTCAGGTTCAAAATTCAGGGATGTGGTTCATTTTCTCTTGCATTATTTCCAGTACTTCTGGATGACAGTCGGAGTTGTCCGTAACATGTGGTGAGAGGAATCCAAGGAACAGTGGGAAGAAAAATTTGGGACAGGTATGAACTCATTCTTTCCAACACTGCAAAATTCAGATGAACCCTGGAGAGTTCAGTAGAAGTCACTATGATAATAACTCCTTCTTTTTTCTTCTTGCCACAAAATAATGCCTCTTTGACAATTCTGAGTGAAGCTGAAGTGTTAGGAGGCTTTGTTCCTTCTGCAGCTCCTCAGTCATGAAACAGAAATGCCACACACTCCCCTTGCTTCTTTCCAGGCACAAACAAATATTTTAATTTTAAAATTAAGGATGGGGGAAAATGCTTCTAAATTACAGGTGAATAAATAGAACGTTCTACTCGAATTTAAAAGCAAAAATTTAGGTTTCTTAAAAATCACCTCCCATTTCTATCCCTTCACTCACCAGTGTCTCCTGAAGATAACAACATCCCAGTTCACTGATCAGGCCATCAAGGTCATCCAAGGTGGCAAGAAATAAAAATATTGCTTACTTGATCAGCCACACAGTTCCCAGACTGATAAGTGAGTAGTCAACATGAACAATTTGTAGCAAAATTGCCACAATTAACAAAAAAATGAATTAAACTGTTCACAGGAAACTTTTGATCCAGTGTAAGAGCTACATTTTGACCCCCAAATAATTTTTTTCTACTTATTGATTCATCTACCTCTACAAGAGACTATTACATCATATTTTAAAGGATTTAGTGTCACCATTTTGTCTAGAATATAAATCTTGTGCCTATCTGTAAGCTGTCCATATTTGCTGTGGACTTTCACAGACAGACAGCTCTTTGCTGTTTTTGAGATGTGAGACTTTAGCAAAGGATTTGGTATTTTAGCAACGAAATATTTATCCTTACAAACTTTTAAAGCATAGCTCTAGCTTGAATCAGTTGCTTCACTTGCTGTGAGCTGGAATCAGTTCCAGAACAGTAGTTTTTGCAGGCAGACAGGCACAGGCATTCCTGCCATCCAGTATCTATTACACGAATGCTATAGGAAAAGGCACTCAGTTCTGAGGTTCATTCTAGGGCCATTGGTATAGGTCTCAGGTATCATTAGGGTTTTTTCATCACATGCACTGAATATTTCACAAAATGTTCCTCTGGTCATTCATGATTTCTTTTCCTGAGGAAAAAATAAAACATTTAAGGTTAGTATGTGAAAAAAGCAATTCAAATAATAATTTTGCAAAGTAGTGATTAACAGTGTTTTTTTAAGGGTAGCATCCACTAGAATTCTCTATAAATATTATTGTAAATTTTTTCAGTGCTCCTTCTTCCTGGTTGTAGTGGTTTGAAAACAAACCAGTGGGAGATCACAAGTCAGGATTAAAATTTAATAGGAAAAAATTAAAACTAAGTGAAATAATACAAGGAAAAGCACTGACAAAGTCAGATACAACCTGGCACCCTGTCGGTCAGGATGTTGGTAGCAGTCTGGATGAAGTGGTCCTGTTGAAGCAGTGATCCTGTAGAAAAGTCTGGTCTTCACCTGACGGTCCAGTGGTGTAGCTCTTGTCCTTCGGGAGTCCCGTAGGTAAGGGCTGCTGTGCTATTCCAAACCTCTGATTATATACAGATGGGAACTCTCAGCTCCTCCTCCTGGGCAGAGCCTCTCACAATGGGATGGTGAGTCACGAGGCAAGGCATTGATGGGCCCATTAACAGGAGATAGCCCCCAGAGGGAGTTATCAAGGGTGAGCCATGGTAGCAGATAACAAACACTGCCCCACCTGTTTTAACAGCTTATGAAGATGGTGATAGAATACATGCTTTTGGTTACATCTTACATTGTAACCTAGGACACTGGTGTTTTTAGATTGCTTGGAAGTTTCCTCTGGGTGTTCCTGTTCCTCTAGAAGGTGGATGTGTTGCCAGTGTTTCCTCCATCAATGAATGATGCAAACAAAATCCTCATGGAAAACAGAGAGAAGGGCGCAAACAGAAGGTGAGCTGTGGTTAACACCTGCTCAGAGAATGGGAAAACTCATTTATACTTTATTGCTTCTTAATATTCCTAATGTGTTAATTTCTTAGTTTCTTTCTTCATATTTCTAATATGTGAATTTTCTACATAGAGGCGGCAGCACAAGGCTTTTCAGTGATGTAGACTAACTCAAGTTTTGCTTTCCCACAGATAAGGACAAGAATGACTTAGACAGTTTTCATCCTCAGAAGCAGCATCCTCTAGTTTAGCAGGAGAAGTAGACTGTGCGTGCAGAAGGAGGAAGACTCAACTAGAAATTTCAGGCATCTGGGAAACAGTCTGGGGAGAGAGAGAGGACAGGTAACACAAAAAACCTCCACTTCAGCTTTCAAACCTTTGGACAGAAGCAGACTTCAAGAGACTGAAAATTCTCCTTTTTTTCTTTCTCTTCATTGCTGGCAGTGAGTGCATGACTTTTGTTCCACCAAGACTCTTCTAGCAAAGAAGCAGGTTTGGTATGCCTTTCCCAGCTCCTGCAGCATCCCTCGCCTGTGTGCTGTGGGAGGGAGATTCCTTGTCACATGCAGTGGTACCGTTTCCCTCTTCCTGGCCCAGCTCTTGGTGCATTTACAGTGGTAAAAAAGGAGGTGCTTAATCCCATTTGAGCAGTGCCCAACATACCTAACTGAACAAAGGCAGCTAGAGTAATGGTGATAATAAGCTAAAGTCTAATCTGTTACACGCATATGCAGCCTTGATAAAGAGCTATTTATAACGAAAGCAAAGGTTACAAATGAGTTGAAATCACTTCACATGATAAGGTGAAAATTATTATAACCTCACCTGCATCTTATGCCCTTGATTACTTTTAAGTCTGCCCGTGATTATACATCTCCATCTCCGTGGAGGAATCAGGCTCTTTACTGCAAAACACGGAAATTTGCACCACCACTTTTGTTCAATAATGGTTTTGTTTGCAAGGAGTTGTTCTGTTCTGGGTAAACAATTAAACTCTTTCACACTCTGGTCCAACATAGCGCATGCTTCCCTTTGAAAATGATCCAGCTTCTATGCTAAAATTTTTTGGCTGAAAATTGAAGATCGTACAAACTGTATAAAGTTCATATTTTTTTATGAATGTATAATTAGAGGTTCCCATAAAACAGGTTTGTGAAACATGAACTATTCCTGACTAGTAATGTCAAAGTTGTTCCAATGGCTTATTTTCATTAGTTGCAACATCCTGTAATCTTAATAAGAACACAATGCCTTAAATATCTAATAAAAACAGAGCATGAAAGCATGAAAGAAAATTATTTAAGAGTCTGCTGATATTAATGGTCAGCAGTGATTTTGCTTTAGTTTTATTCTGCAACAATCTAGATGTAGCATTCCCAAAGCCACATTGCAGGCAAGTAAGGAACACGTATTTTTTTAGGACAAGTGGATGCTGTTATTAGCTAAACAAAGAGAAAGACAAGGCAAAAATCAAAACTTAAAAGTAAGGATGGGAGAAAGTAAGTAGAGCTGTAAGCTGAAGGAGAGAGCAGTCCTTGTATTGCCCATGGGATTTTTTGTCTTAGGTCATACATTTTTTGAGGTGGGGAATGTCTTTCTGCCCTGCGTTTGCTTAAGCAACCAGAAGAGAGTCACTTGCAAATAGACATATTTATTCTATTTAACACACTGTGAAAAGCCCAAATGCAAGGGGACTGTAAACTTAAACTACTAAAAAGTTCATGCACAACTATGAATATGCTCTTACATGACCATATGTCTGTACTGCTGTTTCTACAAGGCCCCAGCCAGAATATCAGCATACGGGAAGAAATGCCCTGCAAGTTGTTGAAGCTAGTGGGAGCTGAAGTTATTTTGCACGAGGGAGAAACGTGCGTGACATGTTTCTCAAAACTGCATGAAAAGAAAGCGTAAATTTAAATAAGAGACCATATCATGGTGCAAAGTTTGGTCTTTTGGTCTAAACAAGCTGTAACTCAGCTTTTAACAATTGCAACTTCCTAAGTTTCTCTGAGGGAGAACAGCAAAACAAGAAAGAAAGATGCTGTGTTTGCTGTTTCCTGGTCAAAGTGCCTAGACAGCACCAGAGATGGGGAAGTGAAATTGCTTGGGATACATGGATCACACATTAAAAATATTACAGAATGTGGTTGAAATGCCTCGGATCACAGTCCTCCATTTAGACTCCCAGGTGCTGCACAGTGTACCTCAGTCTATTTGCAGACACAAACACAGGCTTGCACCATGTTGTGATCAAGCTTTTTTGGAATTTGTGACCTGCAGCTCCAGAAACATGGGCTTGGTAAGGTAAGAAGAGCAGCTCCCCTAGCTTGCCTGTAGAGAGGGAACCAGTAAACACCAAGTAGTTTGGGATGCCTTCCTGCAGAGTGCAGGGCTCTGCATATGTGTGATATAATTACAGTGCAACTTCTTACACCATCACTCATAAACCATCACCAACCAAGGCAGACCTCCCACATCAGGAAAGCCCATACATCATGGGAATCAGCAACACAGCTTTGGCAAAACAACACGGTGTAGAACATCAGCAGCTTTCTAAGACATCCAGTAGAGTGAGTTTCACTTTGATTCATAAATCATTGCAATTGGACGGAACACCACTAAGGTGTGAGTATATCTGTAACTATATTCCTGTAATCTTCTGGAGCATTACAGAAGGAACTTTGCCCTGTATAATCTCCTGGGCTTAAAAGCCTTTTCAGTATCCGCAGGTATAATGAGCTTGGAAGACTGAAATAGTCAATACTATTTATTTATGTTTTTTTCCTACACTGAAACAATTAATGAAGGTTTGCAAAACCTTTGTGGTCATATTGTTATGGACATGGAGACCTGCTAGTGCTGATGCAGCAGTGCAGCTTGTGGGAGGGGAGGTATGTATCCATGTAATGATACATAATCCACATTTCCTTGGTGGTAGGGAATATACTATGGGATAATTAAAATTGTAACTGTGCATGATGCCAAATGATACTCAAACAATTAAGTGCTGTTGCAGCACGTCAGTACTAAGAGTAGTAGATTTATGTGATGTGCATTGCTTTTTATCATTTATAGATCTTTCCACACAGAAGTAAGGCAAGTGGTAGCCACATAGCCTTTCTCGTCATACAGGGGGAATAGAGGTTGTGGTGCCTTCGCATCCGGATTTTCAGGACTCCTCCTTCTGTCCCACTGAATTCCCTGTACCCTGAGGTCTAGTGTGGCATATAGGGCCTAGGAGGCAAACTGATGTAAGAAAACATAGAGGTGACTTCTGAAGAGGCTGTGCAGAGCCAGAGGAGCTCCAGGGCAGCTTTGTGCCACAGCTTTCACTGGAAGGCGAAATGTCTGTCCCAGGATGGATTGACCAAACCTGAAGAGAACAGGAAACAAAGGCAGACAGTCCCTCATATGACCTTTGAATCTCAGTGAGGCCATGTCATCCTAGTGGCACCATGAGCCTTAACAATGCCATAATAGCTTTTGGTTTAGTATCAGACACTGGCACAGGTTGCCCAGGGAAGTCGTGGATGCCCTATCTCTGGAAGTATTCAAGGCCTGGTTGAGTGGGGCTCTGAGCAGCCTGGTCTAGTGGAAGGTGTGGTGGGGGGATTGTAACCAGATGACCTTTAAGGCCCCTTCCCATTTAAACCATACTGTGATTTTACAATTCTTCCCACAAGAAAATTAACACTGTATCAGACACAGTTTCACCCACGGAAGGGTTAAAAATTATCACCCTTATTCCTAGCAGTTGTACGGGCTTTGGAGTGCACACTGGCAGTGCATTCACACACACTGCAAACCCCTGGTGGTGGAGGGTTTCACAAGTGAAGGCTCAAATCTGGGGACAATGCCAGAGGAGAAACATCTTTTTGAAGAAGCAGACATCTCCAGGAAGCAGCAAATCTCTTCTCTGAGCTTTGAAGTGGGTAAAATATGCCAGAAATGTGAACATCCAGGAGCCAAGATTGCACCTGAGTTGAACAGGGATAAAGCACTAAGTGATGTATCCACAAAATGGACGCATTGCTCCCTGCTAAGATGGATTTGCCCTTTTTTTTTCTCATTCAAGTCATCAGTTCTTTTAGGTGAAAGAAAACAGCACTGGGCTTTTTGGAATTGACTCATAAATAGCAAAATTCCAACATAATATGGATTTTCCAATGATAATCACATCATTAATGAATAAGCACATCTATACAATTTTGGAGAACTGCCACCATTAGGAAGTCTGCTTCCTTCAGAAGGAAGACTGTTCACCGGGAAAGGAAAGGTCAAAGGCAATTATTTTGCCTAAATGATCATGACTGTTTCTTTTGACAAGCACTATAACAATTTCTGGCATGGTCCTTGAACCAAATGAAAACCTAGCTGGAATATCTTATCACTGAATGTTTGGAGTATAATTTTCTATCCTGAACTTTTATTTTAGACCACTATCAGAACTGAAAAAAGCAATGCTGTCTTGTTTCTTTCTGAAATGTACTAGCTAGGATCTCAGGGCTTCCCAGTGCCTTTCTTCTCCTATTACCACCTGGAGAAAACTCTGGAAGAGTTTATTTACTGTGAGGGGGAGTGTAATTTGCAGGCCGTTTAAGCACAGAAATTTCTGCTTAGTACAACCATGAAAAGTAATTAGCAAATATTTCTGATGGGAGATCATTTGAGACTATCTCACACCATCTGTACTGGAGACCTCATTAGCAGCAATACATCGAGGAATCTCATTAATTATGCGTATGTAAAACACACAATTGAAGAAGCAGTGAACCCTTTTAAAGCCCTACCTGGCATTTCTCTGCTAGTAACAATACCCTCTTCTCACTTTAAAAATTGCACTTTGTAAATTGCATACGCTTTGTATGAGCTTTTTAGGTAAATTTTCTCCATGTAAATTCACTGAAACACAGTAACTCATGTTCCCTTTTAACCTGGGGAGCAGGAGCAGATCAATCTATCACCTGCATCCAAATGAACTTGAAACCTAGCTGCATTTATGCCAAGCAGCCTTGGGCCTGCCTGAGCATCCCTGTGCTCCTGAATGTCTTCAAGAAAAAAGGGTGTGGGAGAGTGCAGAGAAATGGGCCCTTGACTCTTCTGTGCCCAAGAGCAAGTGATGGCAGTGATAAGCAATGAAGCAATGTTGTTGCAAAGAAAATCTCAGCAGAAAATACTGTAATAATAACAATAATAACATGTTTTTACTGTCAAACAACCCGAGATTCTGTAGAGTGATCACGAAACTGTGTCAGCTGCAGTTTTCTTCTCCCAAAGTTTTTCCATTTCTCCCATTAGCTGTTTGTAGATGAATGCTTTGAGACAAGAAGCCAAGGGAGGAAGGTAACCTTTAGTGGCTTGTACATTAGATGAAACCCAGAGCAGTCATGTGCAACAGTGCGTCTCACAAGGCATCTTCTTTGGGACATGAAAAACTTTTTGACTCCTATTTCTTGACTAGAAGTGGGAAGATGCAGGACAGATTCTGCTGTAGGAAGAGTTGCAAAGCAACCAACCACTTTGCCATTTGCTTCCCACCCTCTTCCTTCTGCTCAGCATCCCAAATCCCTGTGAAAGTGTACCTAACCACAATAGTAATGACAAAACCAACAATAAATAGCAACTCCTTCACACACAACCCTGTGAAATTATATAAAGCAAGCCAAAGCTTTAGAGGACAGAAAAAATCGAGGCCAGAATAAAAAGCAGATGGGAATGCAGTGAATGGAGAGGAATGTGTTTCTGATATGGAAAGGCAGCGCTGCCTTTCATCAAACATATCTGCACTTTCAATAGAAACCAGAGTTAGGGTGTGAACCCTGAGGCAACGTGTCATAAGAAAATGTATTTTGCTTAGGTAGTCCCCAAGACTTATTAACCTTGAATGACCAGTGCTGACCACTGATCATTCTCTGCAGTTGCTTCCACACCTCTAACACGACTGCCTGAAAGAAGTATTTGTAATAACATATCTGAGTTTTATTTTCCATTAAGGAAACAATAAATTATGTCATAGGTTTCTGAATTGATATGCATAGGAAAGGAATGACTTTTCTGGGGCAGGATTATTTTCTATTTCTTTCCCTGCATATGCAAGTCTGTCCAGTTTCAGTAGTGAGCGTGGAGCTGAAAAACAGTGTTTGTTGCCCAATCTCGTACTTTTGTGTTCTTCCAGAGGCATGTCAGCATGTGAACATTTGATTGCCCCAACTTCCACTCTTCTCGAAAAAATGTCTGAGATTCCTTGGTTGTGGAGAAAAGTTTGGAAAGATGACTCCTAAGTCTCATATGGATCCATAATTTATCATTCAATTGGCCTTATGGTTTCAAAATACTTTAAGTTAGCAAAGTTATTTTCCCAGACATTTCTTTGCCTCTTCTTTCATAATTAGGGTGGGAACGAGGAAAGGGAGGAAGGCCGATAGAGAAATTCCATTTCACTTCTGTGTGAGAGCCATGCAAGGGGAAAGGCTGGTAATGGAGACTCCTTCCTCCTCATTGCCTTCACACACAAAAAGGCCAGGCTTTGGCACCTAAAGCAGAATCAATCACGGTAACAATTTACTGAAAAATGCGATGAAATTAGGTCCTTAAATCTGACAGTCCCTGGTGCTTGAAATTAATTAAAATAGATTTTATTTTGTGCAATAGCATGCACTAGATTTCTCTCCCTCCCTCAAAATACAAAAATAATAGGACGCAGCTTCCCACCAGCCAGAGCAAAAGATGCTTTATATCTTTGGACCTCAGTTCCAGGCACCAGCACATTCCAGATTCTACTGGCTTTTTGGCCCACGGTACACAGACTCTTTATTGCTTGAATTAATCTATTGGCTGGATTAAAGCCTTGTTTTTAAATCTGGGAGCAAAATGAACAAAGAGAAATCCAAGAAGAAATTGAGCAAAACATGACATAGAGGTGAAATCTTGTTTTCCACATTTAGGGCCAAATGTGAAGTCAGTGGAGTTGCTTTGAACATACAGTGGTGGAGCTGAAGGCAGGATTTGGCCCTTGAAGCTGTGGATTACTTGGTTTGGAAGAGAATTCCGGTCGCTCTGTTGCAGCTTGGCTCTGACAAAATATGACTTCTGGACCTTGTCCCAACAAGATGGGAATTATTTCAAACAATAATCATTTTGTTTGCATAGCTTAGGATTTCACTCAGTTATAAATACATCTTTTAAATTAAATTTCCCTTGGAAAACAATGATTAAAGGAACAAATTATTCATTAAACTTGGGGTATTCTTGGTGAAATCTAGAACTTAGGGTGGGGTCCACTGAGCCCAAACCACCGCTTAGTTTTTGCCATGACCACAACAATAGGATGTTCAATCTCAAGCAGAGAATAAGTTTGGCCTCGCGGTTTCCTTTGCCTTTCCTGTAACAAGACAAAAAATTCACAGGCAGCAATGGCACAAAGTTTGTTGTTTTTCTCTCTCTCCCTCCTCAGCGAGGACAGACAAACCGTGGCTTTCAAAACACTTCATCTGTGGACCACACACAGCCTGAGGTTAACGCTATTATTGTTCCTTTGTCAGGCCTTTCTTGTCTGCTCTGCCAAATGAATTGCTTGTTCCTTCATTAAATAGGATTCTTTCCCAGTAGCTATCTCCCTTAACCTCAAAATTATCTCCTTCCCTAGTGAAGAAAGATCAGCTGTGTACTCTTGCCCCTTAGTGAAATGGCAGACAACGTTTCACCAACGGATGTTATAGAATGTTACCTGAACCTCTTACAGAAAAGGCAAACAAAAAAAAGCGCAACCCCCCATATTTTTCTTCTCTTTGGGTCTGGAGAGTAAGTGTATGGTGCTCAGGTTGAACTCTGGTTCCCCCAACCTCTTTAATTGACCTTTCAGGAAGTAATGCTTGACTTTCTTTTACAAAATATTAAATTTTCTCTTAGATTAATATCTATCTATGAGATATAAGAACTGTCTAGAAAGCCTTTCTGCTTTCTGGGATTTTTCAAGGGATGAGCAGGATGGTTACCTAAAAGAAAGATTTCTCACTGTGTGTGCAGAGTAGCTGTCGCTTAATGTATCTTTGGTCATTGTCAGGCTTTCAAAGACTTCAGAAGATTCCCTAAAATATCTACAGGACTATCATTATCTTCCCTTGCTCAGTTTTCAGTTCACTGCTCCTATGTTCACATTGCCTCTCCTCGTTTTCCTAGGACTATGAGAAGAAGTCCCGGGGTCCAACTTTCACTTTTTGTTCTCTGTACAGTAAATTTTCTTCTGCTGCCATCTTTTTTTTTAGCCTTCCCTTTGTCCTCCTCTTTTCTGTCACCAGTTTTGTTTTCCTAACTGCTTATTAACCCTTCAGTTAGTAGCTCTGCCCAGAAGGACTGGGCTAATAAATGTACAGTCATGATCTAATCAGATCAAGATCTGATGTCTTCCTTTTGTTGATTGGCAGGTGACAGTTAAATCTTCCCTTTCAGGCTCACACAAGGAGGTGGAAAATATTTGTTTCTTTCATCTGAGGTTTGTGTTACATGAAAAAGATAATACCCTATTTTTTAAAGGGTTTGCCATGTGAAAGCATGGTGTATTCCCAAGAAAAGTTATTTTTGCTGTGTTTTTTTACTTCAGAAAGGACAACCAACATGCCAAATCTGGTTGGAAATGCTCAGATCAAAGCCAAACTAAGTGGATTGCTCTGTTTATGCTGGTTAATGATGCTGTGCTCTGAAACCTGCTCTGTCCCGGGAAGAGGGGATGCAAGGGTGGCAGTGGAGTGAACCTGCTGGCTCTATCACCACGGGAAGGGCCACACCCCAGTCCACCCTCTTCTTACTCCTCTGCCACCTCCTGCACTGGCTGTTCCTCACAGAACATCAGCGTTTCTCGGCCGTGCTGGTTTGGGGGCAGAAGGAGAGGTTCAACCCCTCACTACATGGGACGGAGATGGGCAATTCAGCACCTCTGCCCTTGCATCAGAGCAAACACTCCCAGGCTGAGCCACAGGGGAATGGCAAGGGAGGTTCACATCTCTGTTTCTGCACTGGAGAAAGCAGACACACACACAGGGCCCACAGAGACACAAGAATGTTTCTTGGCATGCCTTAAACTGGGGTCACATGGCACCCTCTACCCCATGGGTTAAAACCCATGAAAACAGCCAAAGGAAGATTTTTGATGACTCTGAGTAATAGTTAGCATTTCAAACATACATGATTGAAAGGATACAATACTCCAAATAAGGTCTGTGTTTAAATAGCAAACCTCAGCATAATGCACATGGAAGAAAGCTGTTAAAAAATGACATCTGTGTTGTGCACGGGTATCTGACAACACACTATTTTTAAGTCAGTTTTCCAGAGAAAAAATGAACAGGGAAATGTGGGTTTGTACTGCCAAAGTTTCCCAAGTGGTCAAATCAACTGGCTATCACACTGAGGGGATGACACTTCCTCAAGTACCATTCAGCAGAAGAGTACCTAAAGGAATTGTCTCTTCTCTCCATTGTGGGAGTACGCACTGCTGACAGAAAGGGATCTTACACAAGCTGCTTTCCCCCCCTCCCCAGGACAAAGCAAACCAAAGAAAATTCCTAAGAACAAAATAATCTACATGTGTCACTGGGTGATGAGACTTTCCCCCTGCAAGACAAATGCATGACAAATTGTACTGGGGAGGGCACACAGCCAAGCTACAGGCTGTACTATGACAGCACTGAACCAAACATGTGGGGAAGGAAATTTTGGGGACATCTGCACCAAAATATGGACTATTCTGAACTTCTGCAAGTGAATAATTAATACCATAGTATTCAATATGAAGTTTCTGTGTGAGGGAAGCTTATATTTATATATGTTCTATGTATAGATGTACAGATGTAGAACAGAAGAGTTGTATGTAATAGTGGGAGTTTCTCCTTCTCAATTAGCAGATTTGGAGAGGACCACCACAAGAACAATAGGGCAGTGATGAGAGCTTCTTTTTGTCACACCCGTCTGGAAAACACAGTGTATTTCAGCTAAGAACCCAGGTGGTGTTAAAATCCTATCAGAGAGTTGGAGATACTGCAGAGATGACACTTTGATGGCCTCAGCAGAAACATTCACGGTGTAGGAGGTCAGAAGAAAAAAGTCTGGATATGGAGGACAGGCACCTGTACTTTGAAGGAGGAAGGAAGTTGTGAGGGCTTTGAGCCCACCATTTCCTGATGGAAACTGCACACTGGATCACAGGGACAGCTTGTGGCTGCTCAGTCCCCAACAGGAACCCAGCTGGACCCAGCCTCAAGAACCTCAAACAGGATCTTCTCTTCTGAGAAGGGAGCCTGGAAAAGCACCAGGCACAGACAACATACCAGAAACTTTGCTGTGAACAGTAAATCAAAAATTGATCTCTCCTGGTCATGTGCAGCTGTAGGTGTCTGGGGACTGGTGAACACACTAGATGGGAGGAGCTGCTCTCCCTGAGGAGATACAGGCAGAGGCATTGTAACAAGTGCAGGAATTCTTTGATACCGTGTGCAAATAATTTCTCTTAAGCAGAGTGACCTGTGCACAGGATGACGTGAAGGGAAGTGAAATGAAGCGAAGAGACGTGAAATGAAGTAAAAAAAACACCAATTATGATCCCTGAGTATGAGCAAGTTACAGCTATACAGCAACACATGTATCATCAAAAAGGGCAGGGAGCACTATTGAGACATCTGAAGCAAGGAGGCTAAAGCAAGTGTTAGGACCCTAAACCTAATCCTAACCCTAACCCCAACCCTAACCCTAACCCTAATCCTAACCCTAACCCAAACCCCTAACCCTAACCTAACCCTAAACCTAACCTAACCCTAACCTCTAACCCGAACCCTAACCTAACCCTAAACCTAACTTAACCCTAAATCCTAACCCTAAGAAGCTTGTCATAGCAAGGTGGGAGGGGACAATCAGTGGAGAAGTCAAAACAGTTTATTTGATAATGGTTATAATCAGAAATCTTTGTGCAGCTGACATAGCAGAGTACTACAGAAAGGGCATAAGGGAAGTCTGAGGGATATGCAAGGAAAAACAAACACTTACGGAAAATATATCTGAATGTGAATGTAGAGAATACAATGAGTTACCAGTTAGTAGAAAGGAAGGGACTATGTTATCACAGTATTTTATCTCCAGACTCATCTCAGCTTAACATCTAAGCAAGAGTCATGCCATAAAGAGAAGCAAGGGAGTAAGGGCTGTCAAATTTACATCCAGTAACCTAAATTAATTTTTATGATTTTAGAAATATTTTCATTCCCCCCCCCCTTCCTTCAGTAGCCACTTAATCTAATAAAGTTTGCTGGACAATATGTTAGCTTCCATTTACATGGACGGTCTTGAAGGAGGGTCATTCTGCAGTCAGGTAACCGTGGGGAATCTTGGAATGTACAGATCTGTGTAAGCAAACGCAACCTATGCAAGTGTCTATATCCTTCATGGATAAAAGCTCTTGGCAACTGTTAAGCAAAGGGAAGTGTTCTGGCTGTAAAAATGGATGAGGCCAGCATTTTTAAATTTCTCACTTCTTAAGAGATCTTTTCCAAAGGACTAAGTACATCTCTTGCAAGCAGTGGAATGAAGCTTAAAATGCAGTGTTGCAATATGCGTCGATCTAGTCTGGGAAAACAGGTTATGTTTTTAGACTTACTAGCAAAAGCTGTATTAATTAACCCATTTTTAAATACTGTTTAGCCTCCTGCATGAATAATGGCAGGAACAAATTTAAAATATTAGGGTTATGAATAGCTAACATATTTTCTAAATGCTTGATTGTAAGGGGAGCTGAATTTTCCTTTAAAGCTGATTAGTACATGTTATAAAAATACAGAGTTTTTAATCTGAAAGACAAAACAGATAAGCCAGGATACAATGAAGGAATAATTTGGAAAATTCCAGGTTTATTTGTGTTTCTCCCTCCTCCTTTCCTTTGGCTGATGGATTGCTGATGGTGGTCTGCAATCCTCTGAACCCGTATCTCCTGCTGATGCAAATGCAGTGGGGACTGACTCCTCCCATCCTGGCAGGGAATCAACCTCAAAGGGCTTCTCCCAGTTTGCACCTTGTAGAACTGGCTTTGTCACTGTCAAAAGATGAGTTTACTGGAAGGCAAAATCCCAAATTAAATAAAAGCTAATGCTTGTGATTAGGAAACCTCAGCATTGCACTTGCAGTGCAGAAGTATAATCAGTACCTAAAACACATCTGGAAGGTGCCTTGGTTTGTCCAGGAGGAGACACTGGAATGTGAATGTGGACTAGGCTGGGTCATTGTAAACTTGAAGAATGTAGGTCAGGCACATTGCAAATCTGTTATCACATCTTTTTTCCAGAAACAAGATGAGAACATTTAAAAAATAAAAGCCAAACAAATCCTTTGGGTCAATGACTGAAGTTACACCGTGGTTGAATTTGACTCCAAGATCAAAGTCCATCATTTACAGTAAATGATCTTTTATTTATGTAGTGAGGGGTTGATCAGCATTTCACATCTGATGTCTTCATCAGCAGTTTCTTATTCTCCTTAATCCTCTCCCTTCTGCACTGCATATCACCAGAAGAAACTATTTTCTTAAAAAACCTGCTGTTTTCTCTGAGTGTCACATAAGTTGAAAGCAGAGAAATGGTGGCTGATCCTGGTCACTGATGCTGTGACAGTGTCTAGGAATGGAGGCTCTTAGGTAGAAACTTGTAATGGTATTTCCATGGATCATTGCCATTTTTCATGAGTTTGTGGTTCCTTGAGCAGGGCCCTTCTTGCTGTCTGCAGCCAGGCCCACTCCCTGCAGATGTGAAATTAAAGTTCTTTGTTTCCCAGAGCAGAGATGGTAATTCTCTTCCTAGCACTCATCTCTGAAGATGTTAGGCAGATGGGAATGGACCTTTTAGGTATCTTTTGATAATTATATTACAGTTGTATCATTCTAGCCTGCTTCTTGCTCTCCAGTGGGTATGCCAAGGAGTGGATAAGTTAGATAGACTACAGACCTGTGAGACAGAGAGACATTTCACTGATCCTCCCATTCATGGCACTGCTCCTCGAGTCTCTCATCCCAGCCTTGCCAAGCTTGGACATTGCCTTCAGCGTTACCTCTCTCAGAGTAGAAGCCCTAAGAATGACAAGGCTGGTTATTGTCCAGCTTCTAATAGAGGTGTGAGTGACAATAGTCTCCGAGAGATGTCAGTTCTCCAGAACAGATTTTTGAGGCCTAAATCACCAAAAATCAAGATGTTTTTGCAGATTTAAGGAACCAGTTTCCTCTCAAGCACCAACCACTAACACCCAAGTGCTCTGAGCCAAGAGGTTGTGTACCCCCAAATTTCTGCAGGCTCCAGACAGCAGGAGTTAGAGGTGTGCAAGCCTAATTCCTCATGTTCCCTATCAAAAGCTTGACTTTCTTGTTGTGCAGAAATGTATACTGAGGTGTAATTGGAGTTTAGCGAAAATTTTGTGTGCTGATAGCTTTTATCCTGTATTTTTCCTTTTCCCCCCAATGGTAAACACTGCAGTAATAATTATAGCAGCAGAGCGGATATTAATCTTGACTGCAAAGGCTTCAAGTACTGAAAAATATACCTGAGACATTAGGAAGTAAAAGAGGGTGTAGTCTATTTTAAAAGGCAGTTATCCAGTTCCAGGTGGTTGGAGGGCAAGATCAGAGCATTCATTCATGATGTGGGTGGTCTGGACAGAGAGCTGAACTCTGTGCAAGGGAGTGGACTGCACAGTGGGAGGAAGAAAGCTTGAATTTATTGCTTTTTTTACTTTATTCCTTAAAGTAGAAGTTATTAATGGAATATCTGTAAAGTCAAAGTTGCTGGTAGAGCTGGCAATGCATAGTTTAAAATTACTGAAGATATTTAAGACAACCTTGAGAGAAAAAAACCATAGAGGAGAATAATTCTGAAATTAGAAGTAGCTGTAGAAATTAGGGGTAAGCAGTCAGCTCTGAAACAATTCTGAATTTTGGAAAATCTGGATCCAAATCTATTGGGCCATGACAAGCTATATTTCTTATTAAAAATCTTTATTTTACATCCCCAGGGGTCTTCCCATGCTCGTTTCATTTATAGAGCACAAGGGATTGTTTAGGAGGGACAGAGTAGGCATTTTCCTCTGGTGATGGCATAACAGGACCCCCAACATAAATGGGGTGTTGGGAGTGCTACAGTGGTGTAATTTAGCAAAATCAACTTTCTGGCTAATAAGTATGTGTTCCAATCCATTACTCATAGGCAAAATATTCCATAATCATATTACTGGTTTTACAAGATAAGCTTTTTCAACCATTCATTTCAATGCTTTTTCAACATTTTAGTCTGGTAGGCACTTTTCTGTCAAAGAGAGGAAATGCTTTTTTTGCTTTAATTTAAAAAGTAATAATAGTTATACTTTTGCTCTCCATGGGACATTTATACCTGAGTTTGTGATGCACCAGAGATGGGAGCAGGTGCATGACTTCTGCAGCACTGCTGGGAAATTGGACCAAAGCCCCTATCAAGATCACTGAAAAAAGACCTATTTTTAGTGGCACCAATCCCATGTATGACAGAACAGAGTTTGGGCCATTATACTTTCAAGGTTACTAAAGACAGCAAATAGAGAAAATGAAGAAAAAAATTATTCTAGAGCAGCTTGATTGGAGCCAGTGAATAACAACATTTTACACGTAATATACCCTTTGAAAGTCAGCTGTAATTAGTCTAAAAGGCTTAACCTACTGGAAGTAAGTTTAACCTTGGAATTTTATTTAGAAAAATAGAAAGCAGTGCTACCTAAATTTCTGGAAAAAAAGTACATTCAAGTATGTTATATTTAGTATTGGTTATTTTTTTATGAACTATTTCCAAACAAAATTATAGACGGACCAGGGAGGATGTGGTGTCTCCATCCTCGAAGTTACCAGCTCCACACAGCCCCTTGCCCACCTCTCCCCAGGTGGGACAGGGTGGGGAATGGGAAAGGCAAAAGTGGGAAAACCTGTGTTTTGTGATAAAGACAAATTAACAGGTAAAGCAAAAGCTGTGTGTGTTAAGTAGACAAAAATAAGGAATTAATTTAGCACTTCCCATGGACAGGCAGGTGTGCAAGCACCCCTGGGAAAGCAGGGCTCCATCACACGTAATGGTTACTTGGGAAGACAAACATCTTATCCCCAAAGTTCTCCCTTGCTCCTCCTTCGTCCCAGGTTTTATTGTTGAGCACATCATGTGTCCCAGCTGTGTCCCTTCCCACTCCCAGTGCCCCACAGCCGCTGGTGGGGCAGCATGAAAAACAGAAACCCTCAACACTGTGCAAGCTCTGTTCAGCAATTGCTAAAACGTGGGGGTGCTACCAGCACTGTTTTGGTTACAAATCCAAAAGAGAGCACCATGCAAGCTAAAGATTAACTCCATCCCAGCCCAACCCAGTATATTGGTTCTTTTTATGATCATAGTGCTTATCTTTCTCAACTATCTCCTAATGTCTTTTTACATTCAGTCAGCAAAACCAGTATTTTATACTTATTCCAGCATTTTTATTTTGTTTAAACAGCAATTCCAATGAGCTCGTTATGTAACTTTTCAAAAAATTATTTCTTGCAGTGAATTGGATATATCCCAGCAACTCTGCAGTTGTAAAAGTCTCTGCCAAAAGAAACCCCGTAGCCAACTGGTGTCACACATCACAGCTCCAGCAAGAGTGACTCTCAGCTACTGGCTCATTTCCATTCTCCGTTGCATCCCTATAAATCAGGAGTCAGTCATCTCAGATTCAAAGGGTGTAAGCAGAAACTGAAACTGGGTTTAGGATGGTCCCTTCCAATCTGACCCATCCTGTGATTCTGTTCTGATAACCAGAAGTAGTATTGCTTAAAGAAAAAAAAAGGAAAGAAAATTAGAAGGCACTCAAGGGAAAACAGAGAAAAGGCAATTGGGACAGACAAGCGAAACCCAAACATTAACATGAGAGAATATTTAGCTATGGTGTGTAGCAGTGGAAGCCTGTTGGATGGCTGAAGGCAACTGGAACATCCCAAAGAGAGAAACCTAGTGATTGCCAGCTTCTTTCTGTGGTTTATTGCCTGATATATAATGTCCTGACTGCATTAGATATTACAGGCTCATTCATCACAAATGTGCTTTAATGGAACCGAGGGTCAAGGGCAAAATGAATGCTGAAGTGAAGGGATAGCCTAAACGTGTGTGGAAGCAGGGAGATGGTTATTTCTATTCTGGCTTAAGTTAAAAGGTTACTATGGGTCTGTGTATGCACAGCTTTTCATAGTTCAGGATTTCCGGGTTTATGGGCATAAGGTTATTATAAAGCTTCATGAAAAAATTCTAGATACAGTAGATAAACACTAAAATATGCTTTTAAACTAAAACACACCAAAAAAAAGATGCTAAAAGGTGCAATCCATCCCTCTTGAGAGAATGTTGTAATACTCAGCCACAGAAAGAGGGAACTTCAGCACGCAATAGGATCTTTATCCCAAGCTATTTCATTTTGCTTTGTCAAGTTAATTCAGATTTTTAATGTGCCTTTCTGACAATCTTGAGAAAATTGTATGTAGAGTAGTTAGCAAGAGACTTTTTGCAATTGGGACTTTATGAGATGTCAGAGAAATAAATGTGGCGAAGACTTCAGAGATCACTGGGGTCTCCAGCTGACTCACTGAAAAAACTGTGAGCAAATACTATGGGAACCACTAAGTCCCCTTACAGGCTGTGTGCACATTTCTGACTTGCTCTGCATGCAAAAGGAGCTCAAAGAAAAAATTCCATATTTATGAAATCTGAATTCACTTCAGAATATTTTAATAACAATAATAGCTTGATTAAGATCTAAGTGAAAATATGAAGCTCTAAAATGAGTTATTTTAATAGTACATAATTTTCCCTTTTGAAGCTTTGCCTAGAAAGGAGTTAATCCTCATGGACCAAAGAACACAACATGCATAGGAAAGGCCTTTTGAATGGTTATTCATTTCTGCAATGTTAATGACACACAAGCAATTGTGCAGGGCCCACCCACACAATGAAGACAGCAAATATCAAACTCTCTCAAACCCAGGTATTGCCAAAACTTAGGTTGCCTATACAACTGCTGTTCAACCCCCTTGCATGCAGGCTTTGTGGTAAATTCATTGGTTCTATGGATATAAATTATTCTTTTACAGCGGAGTCTGCCACTGAGTATAGAATTGCCTGTTCAGGGAGGTCAATAGCTGTAAGATATTTAGTCTTCCCAATTTAGCCAATGACTTACTTATTACCCACCACCTGAAGCCTACACAGAATCTCTGCTCATGAAGGGAAGCTGCAGGAAGGATAATGATCATGCCCCTGAAGAAGGTACCATAATGTGCACAACACAAGAGGACTAAATTAGGGATGCTCACAACAACCTCAAGAGTTTTTGAGCATTTCAGCACTTCCTAAATATATTTCATCTAATGATCTGGTTTCTGGATGTTATTTCCTGGGGTTTTTTTTTGGTCTGAAGACCCAGTCACAAGCCAGCACCAAGAACAGGGCTGAATTCTGATATGCACTGTTCACATAGAATTGAACAAGTATATTAACAACAGGAGAAGATTTACAATGGGGGTTATCCTTTCCACATATATCCTGTGTCAAAGTGATGAAGTAGAAGAAATTGCCAAGCATAATCAGCCCCAGTTTCTCTACCCACATCCCTTGAGAAGATGTGTGTTCACATAGGTCCGAGCTGACTAAATGCTGTTCCTTAGGTCTGACCTGGGATCACAACTTCCCAAGAAAACTAAGCTAAAATTTCACAGGCACTGAAAAGGAGAATTTGCTCTCTACTCCATCCCCACCCCTTCTCCTCCATCTTTCTGCTTGTACAATGCAGTTTGTATTTCTACACATTTACATCTTTGGATTTCAGGCAATGACTTTTGCAAGACATATTATCTCCTAACTGATGTCACAAAAGCTCGTATTTATAGGGATTTATTCCTTGGCCACCTCAGAAGGAAATAATCTAATTACAGACTAATACAGTATGAGCATTATTATGTCAGTTGCCCAAGCCCTCTCTTTATAAAACCCCTTTTTGTATTGTCTGTAATTCGGCAGTTTTAACTCCTTGACCTGATTTCTTTCATCCCATGATGCATCTTCAATCTTTTTTTTTTTTAAATTAAAATTTTCTGCCAAAACCCACGCTAATTTTCAAGAATACAGCTGAAAAGAGAGATGCTGTTTTCCTGACACTAAATCTTCCATAGGAAAACTCTGGCCCACACATAGCTCTCAGCAGGGAGTAGCAATTTGGGGTGCAGGGGGAGTTAAGGGATTGCTGTTTGAAAATCAAAAGCAATCTACTGATGCAAAAAATGTCTGGAAAAACAGCAGTTTGCACATGTTCAGTAGAGACTGGCCAGAACTTCGTAGCATCACTCTTCGGAGATGCTGCCTGCAATGAGCACTCTTACCTTCACAAGGTTTTCTGTGGCAGGCAGGTTTCCAACCCAAAACCATGAATAATTGTTCCTTCAGATTGAGTTGTAGGTCTATGCAGCAGATTTAAAGTCTCGAGCCTGCTGATAAATCCCGTTACTGTCGGTACAATTGCACAGTTGAATTTTACTTGTTTGCACTTTTCACAAGCTTAAGAAATTTGGCATAAAAACTCTCCTTTAAAAAAACCCCAACAGTATAAAACCTATGCAAAGTTAGTATTATTATCCCATTATACACATTTGCATCTGAGATACGTGAAGTTTAAAGCCAAATGTATCCACTGGTTTTTGGGTATCCAGCCAAGAAGTAAAATTTAATTTTTCACTTTAATCAGAAATTTTTCTGAGCACATGGCTTGACACAGCTGTAGTCATGTGTTCTCTGAGTCTGGCAAACCTGTTTCTGGTCCCAGGGTCAGGCATTCAAAGAATAGAGAATGTACAAGATAAAGACTACCTGTGAAAAACATGGGCAAAAGAAGTGATCACCCACAGTCCCTATGTGACCTTGCATTCCATGGAAGACTGCAGCTAGGATGGGGAAGGGACGTCCTGATAAAGGACTGACAGTAATACCCTTTTAACACAGTGTTTCTATAGAGTTACCCACCAAGATTAAACGATGCAAACAGGCATACTCATTTCCCAAAAGGTCTTTGGTCAGACCTATTTCAATACCAGCTTGGTCTTTCTGAGATTTTCTCGTTTGTTTGTATGAACAAACACACTATGAAATTACTAGTATATTTTATCTTGAAAAAGTATAACCACTGCACAGCAATTATGGCAGATATTTGTACAGCAAAGATGTTGTGTAGATAAAAAGATAATAATGATTTCATAAGATCAAACCTTTCATTGTGATGTGTTATAGAACAATTAATACCTTTTATTTTGGAAAACCTGAAGTATAGCTACAGAGATCGCTATTACTCTGTGAACTCAGGCACTGGAAAAAGTTGATGACAACTACATGTAATGTTACTCACATGGTATTAAAAAACAAGCAGTGGAAATAAAACACAATATTTTCTTTCAAACTGTTGAGAGATTCTGACAAACACACAGAACCACTTGTAATTAAGAGAAACACAACATCCTCTGAGTGCTGCTGTGCTTACAGATCTTGCAAATAGCACATAGCGGTTGTACTTTGATCAAGTGTGCTTCGACCTTTTTCTCCTAATGAGTGATTCTATGTGTAGTAGTTGGGAGCAAAACAAGACTAAGTTAAATACACTCTGACTGTCTTAACTCAGAATTTCCTTGTATTTACAGATTTATATTAAATCCCCAAGGTTATTTTAAAATTGTTTTGAGTGTTATTTTATCATTAATCTTATTATCATCCAAAAAACTGGCTGCAAATGATTGCTTTGAGGATTGGCAAACACATTTGTACAGCTTGAAATAATTTACTGAAAACATGTTCCATACTTAAGAGAACATGCTGTCTTTAAATGCTGTTGGTAAGAAATGTTCATTTCTTGGATTTTCATTCTATTTATGGACTCTAATGACAGGAGAAATACATCTTAAAGTGCACCTAAAGGTTGCATATGTTTTTAGGATCACCTTACTTTAACCTCAAGGGATATTCCTTGTCCATCAGGCTCCTCAGTGCACAGCACACAAGCCAAGGTAACACACCTTTGCAAAATATTTGATCTCTTCTCCAAAGGAGAAACATGTAACTACTCCTGTTTTAAACTGGTGAACTATGGTTTAATAATGAGAAGATTTTAGTCTCAGATCAATGGAACAATCACTTTTAGCCAAATATATTTCTGTGAACATAGTACATACAATAAACATTGATTTACGGTGATGAATTTCCTTACTTTTCACCCTGATATCTCAGAATCCCTATAATACTTCAGTCATTTGTACATTTACATAACTCCCTAAGATGAAATACCTTGTAACATGAAATATCTTTGCTATTTTATAGCTGGTGAAAAGGAGGTACAGCCTGAGTTGCACAGAGCATACCAAGTAGAACAAAACTGTGAACCCCCAAAATGGTGAGTCACAGTAAAATTTTCTCTTTCCTCTGTGCAATGGAAGCTCCAAGGGCTGGATCTACTCCCTGGCCATCACAAGCATGAGAGCTCTATGCTCTCCCACAGCATGCTGGATACTCTCCTCCCCTCTCTGGGCTCATGGTGGGTGTCTTTGCCAGCAGGACCTGGGGGGACAGTTTAGGACTTTCCCTGATTACCAGCTAAGGCAGCAAAACAAAACACTCTGTCCATTCTAGATTTTTTAAAAAATTAATTTTCACTTTCCAGAAAACAGCTTATTTCAGATGTTATTTTTAATTGAGACCTAATCCTTACTAATTTATATTGCCCTATATGAAGGTTTTGAGACAGTTATGTGATTTTCTTCTGCAGTGGTAAATCCTGATACTTCTGCCATTTATGCAAGCAGCAAACACAGAGGCTTTTCACTTCTTTCTACTTTCCTGGTCTGCCACTGATCAAGTACCTCATCATCCACATTTTCCTAGAACACAAAAGCCCAGAGTTTTTCATTATGAATGGTTTCTTATCCTTTCCTTAACTTGGGAAGGGGAAGAAAAATAGGATAGAAAACTCTGGAGTTTTCAGTGTATGCAAAAATTCCAAGCTTTTAACAAAAGTTCAGCCCCCAGAGCATCTTCTAGCAGGATTGAAGAAATTTACTGACTTTCACTGGGAAAATCTTGCTACAACACTTTTAGGTCAAAATTAAAAAAAAAAAAGTAATCTCAATTTCTGTATCTTCATCTACCTGGTTAGATCTGAAGTTCTGCCTGTATATCTGTATGTGCTCAAATTTCATGCAGGAACAAATATAAATCCTTTCTCCAGACTGAAAAGAAGAAGAAGCTGGCTCACTCGGAAACTCAGCCACAATCCCACATCTCTAGCTTGCTTTCCCATGTGGTCTCTTGTTTCAAATTCACAAAGGCTGGATCCAAAAGCCCAGCAGTCCAAGTTGACTCTCCTATATTAATATTTTTTTTTTTAATATCCAGTTTTGAATGAGGAGAGTGACATATGTGCTTAGGCATTCAGAACAGATTCCTTTTAAAATTAAATATAGCTGTCTTGTAAAAAATTGAACTTTGGAAACATGATAGATAGAAAGATTCCCCTGACCACAAGTATGTATAACTTAAAATCACAGTCAGACTTCAAAGCTCCTGCCTTTACACCCACATCAGGGTCTTTTTTATTGCAATTCTTTCCCAAATAGCTAATTGCCTGCTAAGCAGTAAATAAGCAATTAACACTTTCCCCTTTATCCTTCATGGGGCAGCTGACATAATGTTGAGAGCACATCTACCAGCTCAACCAACAGCAACACACTTTTGGCCAGGTCCCTCCATTCAGTTTCCCAGGGACAAGAGGTGTGCATAAGGACTTCTTTCCTGTTTCATTGTAATGTTCGCCATGTTCTAGTTAAGATCTGATTCAGCATCTCCTGCCAAGAAACTATTTCTTGCTTAGATTGATCACAGAGAGTTTAGCCGTATTTTTGTCAGTGCTGTGCCTCCCGAAAGCTGGGATTTTGTACAGAAACTGCACAACCACTGGCAAAAACTCTGCAGCACGACTTGCACGTATGTGTCACCTCTGGGTCCCCAGTAGGACCCGAGCACCTGGATGTTTGTTTGCCTGAGTGCTTGAGAATGGAAGTCAGCATTTTGGAGTTCTATTTGTACTCTGCTGGAGCCTCCTTTCCTCCTCCCTGAGCAGCACGTCTCTTTCCAAAGCTCCTGCCAAGGGAGGGGGCCGTGCTGTCCCCGCCACCGCCTGTCACCAAGTGCCAAAGTCATGCCAAGTTAAATGCTGTGGAAGCCACAGCTTAGCATGCAGATTGATCCAGACAGGTAAGAGGTTTCTCAAAGACAACGCCAGGTTTGTGTTTCTGGCACTTTTTCCTCCTCCTAGACTCTTCTGTCAAACTTCTCACTTGAAAAGAGTCCAAAAAACTGTTACAGAAACCTAAGAAAACCTTCAGCCATTTGTTATTTACTCACCCACAACTAGTAAGAGGCAGATTATAATAACAAGATCATCAAAATTTTAAATATCAGTGGTCAGGTTTTCACAAACTATGTTTGCAGCATATTTTTGTCTGGCAACATATAATCCAGTCACACAAAACCAACTGATCTCAGTTACTACCAACTAAGTAGAGAGTTTACTTTCTAATCACCTCGTTAGGTCAGCACTATTCACTGACATACAATTACATTGATACAGGCACTAAAAATAGTTCACCCAGATTCTTCTTTAAGGTCAAGCCTGGAAATTTATGGTAGCTGTTTAAATTCTGTGAGCTTTAGATCTTCGTGGAAAGGAACCAGCCCAGCCCTCCCTCCACCAGCTATGGAATAAGCCTGGGGAATACAACCTCCTTTGTCAGTGGTTTAAATTAGGCAAAGTGAGTACTTTGATTCTCCTCACATTCCCAGTTTCTGCTTTATGGTTACTGTAATTTAAAACTCCTTTACAAAGCCTACTTGTTGGTATAAATCCTCAAAATAAAGAGAAATGGAGCCAATTACATCCTGTTGACTAAAGGTTATTTTAGTCTGCATTAGGCACTCCCCCAAGTTATTTTATGAAGTGTTTTAAATAAACATATTTTGTAGGTTTTATAAATTTATCTTATTTTCTCAAGACATTATGGTTTTCTTGGTTTTCTTTTAATTCTTCCTGAGTTTTCTGTGTACCAATTATTATGAGCAACTTTCCCAAAGTGTTATGCAAGGTGATTTGGGATTCTGTTCCAGGAGCTTCATCCATGTATCTATATTCCTTCTCAACAGTTAATTCCTTCCTTCCTGCCTCCGATCTGAAACACAAGACCTCTTTCTCCTTTCCCTGGAAGTCCATGTTAACTCGATCCCCGCTCCAAGTTTGCAAGATAAAGCTCCATTGCTGTCAGCTTTACCTCTTTCACAGTTACAGTTGTCTTGCTTAGATGATATACTTGGTATACAGTGTATGCATATCAATTTTATGCATTATACCGAATGTTTATTCTCACCTTTTCTCACAATAGCCCAAAAAAGGAAATGACAAGTTCAGAAAGATACCATACTCAGCAAACAGTTTCTAAAAATGCTGACAGGAGCTTGGATGGGAGATGAGGGTACACATGCAGAATAAAAGCCTGCTACGCTGAAGGGCATACCAGTCCTCCCAGCAGATCCTAGGAAGAGACTGAGCTCCAAAACAAAATGGTTGGGCTTTCCTGGGCAGAATGCAGTAAATCATTTCAGTCCAACCACAAGCAAGCAAGCCGAGCATTTCTACTACCTAGGTCGTGGTCAGGCAGGCAGAATGAAGTGTTCAAGGAAAGGAAACACCTTAAATAGACTGAAATGCCCAAGTATTTTTTGCTGAATAACAAGCACTGCGTGGAGGACACCATCCTTACTAGAATCTCTGGCTTGGCTTTGGTTACCATATAAAGAATCCCCCAGAGCTCAGTATGGTTTCAGGGACTCACACGCTATATAAACGCACAGTCTCCTTCCCTAAAGCCACATCACCAGGCACTAGAGATGTGCAGCCCAAAAATAATATTTTGGAAAGAGCATTGCCAATCCACCCTTCATGTGAACAGCTTTCTCACTTGCTTGACCTGAGGTATTAAAAGTTATGATATGAAGGCCCTCCAGGCAATCTTTCCCTCCTAGTATTGTTAGCTTGTACTTTTACTAATTCTGGTCTGCTGTGAGGGCCTCCATCACTTCCCAGATAGAGTTCTGGTTTCAATTAGTGCATTAAGACATTTTATTCTTGGGCTACAGCTTTTTCTAAATCTGCAGTTTTTTTCTTGCAAACGATTCTGTTTCTTCTACTCACTTTTCTCCCCCCAAAATGTATCTGCTTGGCAAAAAAATATTTCCCTTCCATGTGTTGATAACTTCTAACTGGGTGCTTCCTCTTTTGTTTGTTGTTTCCACGAGGCACACTCCAGAGAAGAAATGATGTTTCCTGTTCACAAAAAAACCCCCCAACAAAACCCAATGCAAAGCCACTGTTTGTCTTCCACTCCTCAGGGCCTGCAAGTCACCAGACCATGAAGCCCTTTTCCATCCCTCTGTGTGTAATCATGGAATGTGCCTCCTTGTGCTCCTACTCCAGAGGTAAATCCTGCACTAGGTGTGCAGAGCCTCCTGTAGTAACTACTGCACACTCATGGGGGAAAGCTGAGGATGAGGGCACTACTGAGGCCATATGGTACTTTTTGCAAAGGAGGAGAAAAAAAGCATAGACCTGATGATGGGTTAGCAAAGAAGCCCTGAGAAATGCATTAAACATCAGACGCGGCTGGGTAGGTGAAAATACAGATCAAAGATGAAGGCTGCAGCTTCAGGCAGCTGTACTGGAACAGGTACGTGGAGGAAGGAGTGTGGTACCTGGGAGTAGCTGAACTAAAATAACCCCCAGCTCCAGTGGAGCTGAGTGGGAAGAGGACTGCAGCTCACAGTGCTGGAAAAAAGGTAACTGCTGGGACATCAAATGCAAAGCGAGGTAACAGAGTCACATTACATAGACAAGTTTTCATATTTAAGCTGCAGAATTCCCTTACCCTGAAAACATTCAGAAAAACCTTAATCCGCTACGATTTTGAACAATAGTACCCAAGTGACCCAGGATGCCAGGCTTTCCCAGAGCACTTCAGACTACCCACAAATGGCCTTTTAATGCTGTATGAGCACCACAAACCCATGCCCTTTCAAAGTAATACTACTGGTAGGATGAATCTGGTATATCCTTAATCTTAAAAAAAAAATACCCCAAACCCCAAATACTGTAAGAGGAGAAGGGAGAAAGAGCTTTATTACATGTGAATGCAGATCAAAACAATTTTCTGTGCCTACAGGGGTTTGAGAAAAAAATACAACAAAACATAACTTTCAATGAGGTGTCACTGATGAATGATTTATGGGCTATTTGTGTAGAAGTACTAAGCACTAAGTCTCATTTTGATAAATCAGTTCAAATTCCACTAGTGCTATTAATAAATCAAGAGCAGGTCAGCCCCATTCTTAATGTTATTATTATGGTGCCTTCTGTCTGCTAATGCAAGTTTTGACATCTTCACACCTTAGTATGAGACAAAGATACATGTATCTCCTCAGTGAATTATTTAGCAGGATTTTACATCCCACCGCTCTCTTCCTTGCACTGCTTCAGCTTGCTGAAGGGGACTTCTACGACATGTGAAGGACGAGGATATAGCACTAGGATAAAACTGAGTTGAATTAACAAACCAGCCCTTCTAGAAACGGAAGGCATCCCTCTCCCCTTCTGCAATATCCTCTTCTCAGCCTTTCCCTTCGGTCTCCAGCTGTGCAGGTCACCCACCCCCTCCCTTGTGCTGACACCAGCACTTGTCCAAGTGCAAAATAAGTTGATGCAATTTACTGTCCCAGCAGAACTTAAAAAACCCCAACAAAAAACAACAACAAAAAGACCCAACACCACACCACATTGTTTTGAAAACAAGCCAGAATATCTGTGGGAACATTCAGCAGAGCAGAAAGGCTTTTAAGTGCTTTAAATTGATTTAAACGCAGTCACAAATGCCAAAGCCAGCTCAAGGTGAGAGGAGGGGAGAGGATACTATCTCTCCCTTCTGACAGCTGCCAGTTGCTAATTTGGGTCATCCACTTATAAAACTTTATCTTAAGACTCTAAGACACATTAGTAGGCTTAAGAATCATTAAAACTACCAGTTAGTCTGATTTTTAATTTGACTTGGTTTAATTAGTTCTTACACACAAGCAGTAGTAATTCTTCACATCTTCACTGTGCTGGTCAAAGCTCAACAGCAGAAGGGGCTGGTCATCATATTACGTTTAGAATTTATTATGCATCTCAAAAATAGTCAACTTCTACTTATAATATGAAACATTTTTAAGATGATACAAGAATTAAATTTTTTTCATAACATGTTGATGAACTTACACCTTCTGAAACACAAGCAGGTTGTGGTTGGTGTGACAAACCTACTCCTTACAGATTGATTTTAAGGATGCGTGACACAGAAAGAGAGAGAGAGTACATATAAAGACTGAGAAGAAATAGTTTCTACAGATTCTTAGAGATCATTTCAAAGAGAAGGGGGACTGAAGAACATACTGAAAGATACACTGGAATTTAGAAATCTTAGTATAAGTACTGGCATGCCAGTCTGAGGGCCTTTTTCTGTTTAGAAAAAAAAACCCCACAGTAGCTTCAGAAAAAAAAAATCAGAAATTTCTACAAGGCTATGAACTAATTTTGCCAAAAACACAATTTTATACATACAAAACTAACATCTAAAAACTACACGTAAAGGTGTATTGGCCAGACGCTGCCACACACGTGGTCCCTGCTCTGCAGTTTACAAAGTGCTCACAAGGCATGTGCCCAAAACCAAATGGCTTTATGTAAACTGCATATTTCAGCCCCAAAATTTAAAGTGCTTATTAAACTAAACATTCAGCAACTTCCTATCTCTGCATTAATCAAGTATTAAGCAGACTCAGGAATGAGATGATGTGGTACAAAGCTTTATTCCCACGTGTTTAATCTTCCTTGAGAATTCACAAATGGTTGAGGCATGACCAAGATTTGCAGGTGTTTATAGGCTTTGGTTCTCACTTGGCAGCCCCTGCTGTGGCCTTGGAGCACCTTGCAAGAACTAAAAACATCCCATCAATCACCTCTCCTTCCTTCCTTCCTTCCAGTAGGTAGGCACAGATTACCTGACTTGGATGACTGAGCTGAAGGGGAGTGAAACAAGCACAGCAATCAAGGAAAGCTCCCTGGAGGAGCTGAATTGCTTCATGACAAACACTCCGAGCCTGTGGTCATCGTTGCACCTCTTCCGACACACAGTTCCAAAGCCAAGGCCCAGCTCACACATAAACTCTGGCTCCTATGTGCAAATCTCCTCCACCTGCTGCACAGGTGTGTGGCCACGGTGTAACACTCCTGCTGCACACAGCCACACACGCGACAGGACAGCATCCCAGGCTCATCCCAGAGCGGGCTCGGAACAGCAACACCGCCAGCAGATGGGAAGAGGACCCTGTCAGCATACAGGACACCAGTGTGATGATCTCAGAGTGACCTGCACTGCTCAGCAGGCAATCTGTAGCAGGTTTGGACCAGATGGGGCTTTTCAGGGTGGGATCTTGGTTCTCGCTAATGGAAATAATCACGCCTGGCTGTCTCAAGAGCATGGATCACTGCAGAGGATAGGATAAGACTCAAACTCCTAACCAGAAGCAGATGGAAATATTTATTATTGTGGTTCTTCTGCACACACAGAGTGGAGGGGGTCTAAAGGGTCTGAACGCCGGAAGCTGACAGCATCCCTCTGTGGTGGGGGAATGTTACAGAGCAGGCAAGTTATCTCAAGCACACTCCTCTTTTCGAGCAAGAAATTGAGCTCAGCTTTTGTCCTCTGTTATTATATCAGGAGTTCCCAGTTAAACAGCAATAATATTTAAACAGTTTTTGTCTTCGTTGGGAAGACACGAGGAGAAAAGGGTATTATCTTATTCTGACTGCTTTATTTCCTTACTATTACTGCTCATAAAAACGTACTCCATGTTTTGAGACGCAAAACACTGTGCAGCTTCATCTTGTGACAGCATATAAATACATATGCGAGCTGGGCATTTTAGTAATTATCTCTGGCAGCCTCCCTCCCTCATTTGCTGCTCCCCCCCAAAAGAGATTCATAACAGGAAAGATTTCATTTTCTATCTGAACATGGGATAAAATGCTCACCAACTGCTTTAAGTAAAGAAAAAAGATCAAATCCTTGGATTACTTTATCATATAGGCGACCCATTCTTCAGTGGCTGTAGAAATCACTTAACACTTCTTTACTCAATTATAAAGAGTGATAATCTCTCACTCTTGCAAAGATTCCTGTTATTATTGAATGGAAGCTATCAGTAAAAACAATGCAATGGGAAAATATCAGGCTCAGTAGGAGTTGGCAAGCACCAGACATAACTGTGGGAGTGACTCCCACAGTGGGCTCTGGCTAAGATATGCCAGTTATGCATTCTTATTTTATCTTCATTGTAAACTGGGGTTCTGACAAACACCCTTCCCCCATTATTGAACTAATGAAGCACAGTGTAATTTTGCAGCTGCAAACCAAAATTATTTGCAAGGGAGGTCTTTCTTACTGTTAATCAAAGCTAATCAGCTAATTTTATTTTCTATTTTAGACCAATATTTCTCCTGGAAAATGGAAACTCAAATGCTTTATATGTATAAAAAGGTACTCTCCCTCATCCCAGATACCTAAGTGGTGGCCCCACATCTGGGAGAGGTGATGATTTGGAGAAGGAAGCTCCCACCAGCAACTGAAGGGGAAGCCCAGCAGATGCACCTGCTCCCAGCCCTTCAGCCTTGCCTCTGCTCACCCCCTGCCCAGCTCTGGCACTGCAGCAGTGTTGGCTTGGTCAGTTTTGTCACCACAGCAGGAGTAATAAATCCCAGAATAGTTAGTGACCCCAGAGGTCACCTACTTCAACCCCTTACTCAGTTTTTAGCAGCATTTCAAAAATCCAGCACGATGTTTCTGACCTGCCAGAAACTGTAATCTCTCTAAGCACCCCAGGCGAACAGAATCACACCTGAGATCGAGCTGGCCTCACTTTTTCACTTGCTATAGGAGAGATGGATTGAAATGAACAAGTTTAGCTCCCTAACATCTGCTCAGCAAATGCTCACATAAATCAAGATGCAGAATATAGTGTATTTGCCACACCCCGAATAGCAATAGTCATGCAAGATGAAGAGTGGAGTGAAATCCTGGACTTGCTGAAGTCCATGGCAAGATTCCCATTTAATTTCAGGCAGGCCAGGGTTTTAATGCAGATTGTTACCATATGGCAGATTTTAAGACCAACTGACAAATGCAATTAAAAGCAGAAAAAATTAACTGTTACAATACCTATGTTAATTGACTGCATTCATATTGATGCCTCCTCCAGCCACCTAGAAACAGAGACTAGACAAGAGTAAGGGAATAAAGAATGGTATTTATTTGAAGGGCCTTCAAAGTACACCCTGGGGGAGCCAGAGGCTGCTTCCAAAATTGGACCCCAAGATGGACGACAGGTCACGAGTTCTTCACACTTTTATAGGTTTGGTTCATTTGCATATCAGGGTTAATTCTCCAATTAAAGCCCCAGTTTAATGATGTAATGCCCCTCAGCTTGCCCCCCCCTTAGAATCTTTAGTTTACACATTTTGGGCCTAAAAACAGCCTGGCTGTCCTTGAAGGCAAAGCCTGGAGAGGCTTTGTTATGTCTACCCAGTACGAGAGAGCAGGAATTACAGGCTACAAGGAACCTCAGAGTTACACTCTAAGCAGTACAGAATTTGAAAATATAAAAGTTAAAACCTAAGGCATCAATATTACCAAAACCCAATATATAAAATCCATGTATCTCCCAGCAACACCTATGACTGCTTTCTGAAAAGTACCCATTTTCACTCAGACAAACTGAAATTCCTCTAATCAAGAAATGTACTTCCCCAAGAAAGCAGATTCTCCATATCAGCTTGACTTTTAACCACAGAAAGATAATGTTAACATAGTTTATTTAAATACACTATCTTACTCATGGCTTAGACCTTTCTCCCTTTTTTTCTTTTAATTCTAATAGAAAAGATTCTGTTCAAATAGCAAGGACAAAAATTGGGAGTTGTTCTTGAGGTAATACAGTGGTCTCCTAAATTCAAACCAAACATCAGCTAATGCAGTAAGCCTAGAGATAATACTACAAATCCATGCTCAGCATCATAGTGTGGCTGCTGGGTTTTTTTAACTCCTTACAAATAATTTAATAAAGGCATTGCCTCCAGACAGTTATTCTTCAATTAATCCAAGACTGAGATGAATTACTATAACTCATGCTTTTCTCAGTATGATTGTTTCAGATTGCCTGTGTATTTAGGAAGATTAATATACACTGGTCACATCATTAAAATTCTTCTGTTATCCTAAGGGAGAATTAAAACACCTTTTTCTCCTATAGGCAGCACCTTCATGCTGCAGATGTAAGGTTAACAGTTCAGTGAGCTACTAAGAATGAACTGAGTTGGGTGAAGTGTCTCTCACCATGCTGCCTAGCAGTCCAAGGCACAAATTTGAGGTACGCTTGTTTATTTTGAAACATATTAGTGGGTCTGTTTCTCTTTTCATATGGGCTCCATCTAATTTTCTCACAAAGTGAGTAAAGGGATTTTTAAGCTGCTGGCTACAAAATCCATTAGACATCTCAAAGACAAATCTTTCTCGCTAATGCAGTATCACCCATGGTGACGCAAGAATTTCAGCTTCAGTAAACTATCTCACGTCCAGCTTGGGTCTGAAGCAAAGGCAGACCCTAAAAGATGATTAATAAAAATGCTTTTTTAGCCCCTGCTGATAAGATTCTTGCTACATAAAAAGAGGCAGGAACCCCCTTGATTATACCATACCACAGAGATGTTTAAGATACTTGTAGCATCAGCACTCAGCCATTTATCCTGACAGTCCTGGCACCAGCTGCTCCAAGAGGGATGTTGATCAACTTCCACATTAAAAGCCTTCCCTTAGCTCTTTAATGCAAAGGAGATGCTACAGTACTGCTGTGCCTCCAAACTGCGGCTAAATGTTAGTTTAGCATTTCCTGCAGGCTCCTGCTTTACATTCTTTTCCCCCAAAACTATTTATAGCAGAGCCTCAGCCACAGAGTGACTTAGAAAAAACCCTACATTCCTAAGCCCAGCCCAGTGCTCCATAGTGCAAAACTTTTAAGACAACACCTAATAATTTGATGGGAATGTCAACTAATACATAGCAGCATCATTAGTGCTCTCTACTGGATAAACACATAATTACTCCAAAATTAATACAGCACATCAGGGACCTCAGTAATTGAGTGGAGCAAAACTACTCGCATATAAAAGATCATGCTTGGAATACATTTATAAAACCTTATGCCACTCAAAGGATCCTTATATAAGGATGCAACAAAGGATGTACAGAAGTCCTTGAAAACAAAACACAGCTGAAGTTGCGACTCTGATCTCTGAAGTAGGACAATTAAAGACTGTACAGTTAGGCAAGACTGTCCAAGAATACTTGAGTCAGGGCAGTTTTAATCAGAAATATTCCTTCCCGTTCTTCACATACTATAGCCATATGCACAGATTAATTTACAGCTAACAACTGTGAAATTCAATTTCAGAAATTCCTCTGCTCTCAAAAGCAGTTATGTATTTGGAAGTCTCAAAACAATTTGCTTCATCACTGCTCATACCCTGCTAATACAGGGCAAGCTACTACTTGGCAATCAGACCAAGTGGTGTCTCTTAGTTCACTGACTCCTAGATGCACAAAACCAAGTCAAGATTTCTGTTACCCCTCACCATCACCACTAGTGTCCATGGCTCCATCTGAATGAAGACAGCTGTAATTTACTATTCCCTCCAGCCAACACAGAACCACCAAGCCCCACCACCAGTAGAATGGTTGTGCTGCCCTGGAGTTCAACATTATTCAGGGCCAAACATAAAATACCTAACTTGGCACTGAATCATTAATGGTTCGAGCACCTGCAACCACAAACCTTTGCATAAAAATGAGCAGTGATTGGCCTTTGTGAGAACCTCTTAATAATGCAATTCCCTAAAAATACCTGAAGCAAACCTACCTCTAAACTACCCCCTTCTAACAGTGGCCATAAAAATTTCTTAGCAGGTGTTCTTACAAGTGCTGAAGACACAGAAAACATTTTACAGTAACTGCTACTTGCCTGAATTTTTAAATGCAGAACTAAGACAGTACAGAAAGTCACTTCTTGTTATATAGATGCAATAGTTAACTCTAAGTTTTTTAATTGCGTTGTGTTACCGTATGTTTGATACATTTGGGAATTATGTTTATCACAGTAGCATTTAGAAGCTAACCAAGAAAGAAAGAGTGTTAGGTGCAGCCCTGTATTAGCTTGAATGCAGTGTAGAAGATACATCTGTGTCTGGGAGACGTTAGCATCAGTCAACAAGGGACTGAGGACGAGGGGGAGAGTGGATGTGAAGAGGAAAAACACCACAACACTGCCGAAGCCATAGCAGGAAACATTTCCTAAGTATATTTCCACCAAATTTGTTTAGGGGAGAGTAAGATAAAACGAAGTTCCCAGGTGGACGGGGCAAAATCGGTTAAAACTGCTACTATAAAGAGAGCTGCTGAGAAAACTCACCAAATGACAATTTAATCTGTGATACCGCAGTTTCTTTTAGCCAGGCAGACTCTTGGCTGCATCCCTTCAGTTTTTCATGAGTCACTTCAAGCAGGAGGGGTGTAAAGAGAATAGTCTTGCTGGGACCTAGTGATCTGAAGGATAACATGCATCTTAAAAAAATCTGGGGTTAAGGAGGTTCCAGGGACAAGGCTATCTACAACCTAAAATAATAATACACTTATCACATCGAATTAGACTAATTGTTATTACACACACCCACACCTCTTTATGTAAGAAATTGTGCATGATCCTTTAAAAAAGTGGGGAGAACATGCAAGGCAGAAAATGATTTGGAAAAAAATTAAACAGCTATTTCCAAAGGAGACTAAGTAAAAAGACAAACCCCAAAATACTTAGTTTTGTGTAAAAAAAAAAAAATTGCTTAAATAAAATGTAGAGGGATAGGCTGGGCATATAGCTCAAATAATAAAAACACAAATAGGTCAGAATTACCTTGACCAAGCGATTCCTATATTTTTTCCAGTTTTTTCCTTATGTATATGTGACATGCGAAGTTGGTATGGTTTTGCTTAAACAAAGCAAACTCTTTTTGGTCCCAAAAAGAGTAGGAAATCCACAGCTTTGCATACCCACACACTCTGAAGTTCTTGCTTACATTTCTTCTCAGCTTCTCCTTTTAAAAACCCCTCTGATTGTTTTCCTTTCATCAAATCCTCTCCAAAGCTGAGCATTCATGCCTATTCCCAGAACATGAGTTGGGAATGTGAGCTGCTACTCTATAGTTCATCCTGATCTTTCCCACCCAGCAAATCCTTTGCACCAAAGGGCACCAAATAAGCTGGAGATGAGCTGACTTGAGCTCAAAAGCAGCCTTGTCAAACAAGCAGTTAAAACCTCGGCTTGAAGTGCCTTCTGACTTGTGACTCACTCCGTGCATTCACAACTGGAGAAATACGGACCACAATGCACAAAATCCACACTGGATTTGCTCCCAAGAAAACAAGAAGTTGCAGAAATATTCTGCTTCTTGGTGCCCCCAATGAAAGGAAATGGTCATCATCTATGACTACACTTAAGCCTGGGATCTGTGAACAGAGGGTGCACTTCAGGCCTAGTGGGCTAATTGCATTTTTGTCTTTCCATCCCTGCCTTCCACCATAACATACCCTGTGGGAGCAGCACTACTCTTGTAGGCTGCTATGCAACCTCACACTGACACTGCCTTGGATCCCACTCCAGGAACTGATCCTTCTTCCACAGAAACGTTTCTAACTGCTTTTAAAAAAAGATCGTCCTTACATGTCTTCTTTCACATCAAATCCCCAAATCCAAAACACAGCAGACAAGCCAAATGATGAAATCATCCACCTAGTTGCTTGTTTATACTGCAGCCAATTCCCTTCCCCAAAGAATTCTGCATAGCTGCTGTTTTCACGGTCTCAGTAGTAGGAAACACCTCTTGCAGACTTGGGAAGTTTAAAGCACAGCACACAAGCAGCAGCTCCTACTGGAGCCAAAGCACTTATTTAAAAAAACCTAAAAATATTATTAGGTTCTTTATTATGTTAAAGCTGGATCTATCCTTTCCCTTGGCAGTTAGCAGATTCAAGTTACTTAATCAGAGCAAAATCGAAACAGCTCAGGTCAAGAATAATTCTTCAATTAGCCTGAACAGGAGTTGGATAACTAACTATCCTATTAGCCTGAACAGGAGTTGGATGAAGGGGAGGTTCCCACGATTTCCTCCTCTCAGGCACTACCAGACTTAATCCAGAGACCACATAAAGGCAGCTGTTTCTAATGCCAGAGGGAGCTGTGGGCAGCCAACTTGAGGAGACCCAACTTCAAACTACGTATTCTAAGGGCAACCCAAAACTTTCCCTTCCCTCTCACACAGTTCACCACCCAGCAGTAATTCACAGATTATTAACTGGCCTGTTAATTGTTTGAGTTTCCTAGGTATTTATGCAGTCATGAAAAACAACCAAACCCAAAAGCCTTCTTTCAACTTTTAGTCTGGGGAAACTTGAGGAAAAATACAGAAAAGTTGAAAACAGCTTTTGAGAATCATGTCTTTATTTACAGGTGGTCTGAACGTTTCTGTGCCGTAACTTCCATATTCATTGAGAAAGGCTGCATTTTAACCAACTGTGATGTCCTTTATTATTTCAACAAGCTGAAGTAACTTCATCTTCTTTGAGGATTTAAGTATCACCAATTAAGAAGACAACTCAAATGAAACGTTGTCATATCACTGCATCATAAATATACAGGAAGTCCAGCTACTTCATTCTCCAGATACAGTTGGACCATCAAGAGTTCTCAGATGACTTATTTTCCACGGTTTTGTGCAAGATCCTTCAAGCTGAGATTTACAGATAAAATATACAATTAAAAAACCCCAAATCACCACTGTTACATTTTACTAAACATCTATCTTCCCTCTCAAGTCAAACACATGAAAACTTAGGTACTTTGAGATACCTTTGGAGGCATTTAAAATATATATATTTTGACTTCTTTACGCAGCCCAACACATGTACAGTCATTTTGCCTCATCAATTTTTAAAATCTGATATGAAATACTATTAAAAATTTATGCCAGTTTACAAGATTCAAGAACAGGCATACTGCAAAAATGGTTTCAACTGTGGTTCAGCAAAACAAACACGAGGAAAGATACAGAAAGAAAATTAGTAACTTTCTTCTGAAAAGCTGGGCACTAAATATTGCAATTCTTTAGAGAACACTTGAGAAAGGGTGAGACAGCTGAAAAATGGTATTAACCTTTAAAGCCAAGTACTAACACGTCCCTGTGTTTGGCAAGGGATATGCCCTCCCCTCCAAACTGGAATGGCTTTACATTTCTGCAAACCACTTAAGGCTGACACCTCTTGTTTTGTCATTTAATGCACTCTGTAGGAAAACAAACGGCAAAACAGTTCACAGCCCTTGGACCAAATTTTATAAGAACTCTGAATAAACAGAGATCCAAAACAGAGTCATGCAGCATAAAGTTAAAGACAACAGTCTATACTCACAGAATAAAAGAAACTGTAATTATAAACTGGTCAATTTCGATACCTGTTCTCATCAAATTAAAACTCTTTCCAAGACATACCCTAGAGAAGTGGTCTCCAAAGTGAGGTGCATGCACGCCAAGACAATCCATTTGGGTGCAAGAAGAAAGTATACTTTGTAGAATTAACAAACAAAATTTTAAATAATTTTAAAATAGTCTTTATTTCACTTCTCTCATACTTTTTCAATTTCTACTTCTGTGTATGTACATAATATATTAGTATAGTAGTACACATAATTTATAAATTAATAAATATACATATACTGGGTGCACACGTAAGAGCTTTTAGTGATACGGGTGTGCAATCAGAAAAAGTTTGGAAACCACTGGCCTCGAGGATGCTGTATGACACTACAGCTGCTTGCACAATCACATATCCTTGTTGCTGAATTCATTTTTTAAAATCCACCTGAAATACTCTCCTCAGCAGCATACTTTCAATATGCCTACTGAGATGTTTTTCCTTCAAAATATAAATGGATATGACACAATGGAAACTTTTGAAGGATCAGGCTTGGATAACACAAGGCATTGATGACAAAGTATCCTTTGGTGGAATTACACTAAAGTTACAGCAGCGAAATTAAAACATGTGCAACTTTTAAATCAGATTAGAGCCATCCTGTCCTTTCTGCATTTGTCTCATTTCAGTTCAGTACCAGCTCTTCTTCACCACCCACTGTCCCTCCTTCCCACACCAACTTTATGAGGAAACACCCACCCACCCACTGTTGTCTCTTTTGACATGTCAATTAAAGCACTTTTACACCTGATTCCTAAAAATATTACCTGCACTGGAAAAAAAAAAAAGGGAACATGAAATGTGTATCCTGAACCCACATTCCTATCTAGAATCCTGCAGATTTAGTAGAGGATTTTCTGTTTTAAATAAGGAAGGTGCATATTGTATTTAAAAACGTTCATCTGTGCTTCACTCCGGGGAGTTTTGGTTGTTGTGCCTTTGATCTGGATACTTTAATTCAAACAAAAGCAGATTCCCAGTGAATTGGGGGATGTGTGTGCACTTTAACACAAAAGCTTGTGTGCTAAGGCAGTGCCACACTACACCTCATGGCCGACACGCCGAGCACAGCCAGAGCTCACGTCGGACACAACCCACACAATTCTCGGTTCTCTGTCACATTTGACCCCACACCTCTGTGATTTAAGAACATATTACTCACAGCTCTGAATTCAGATTTAGGTAGACCTGTGATGACTGGTTACAGGGAACATGAAAGCCTTGAAGATTGTCTATTCTGATCTCATTTACATCATAGATCATTTGCTCACCCTTTGAAAATGTCCCGTGATTTCCATTTGATTACAGCCTACTGAGGATATCAAGTGCTACAACTCATTACATCTCATTGTAGGTTGTTACTCAGGGAAATCAGCCTTGTGTCAGAAACTGAGCACATTTCTTTGGATCATAACTCCTCCCAGCTTCCACTTGCCATGATTTGGTAATTTTTATGCCTCATTCCCCTATATCAGAGACCAACACCACCCAAAACTGAGCAGTTAACCTTTGTTGTTATGTCACAGTTTAATATTCCCTTTATTTACCCTTGAATGTTTTTGAAAAACAAAACTGGCAATGCGGCAAGACAGGAAACCCAACAAAAGAGCAAAACTCTAGGAAGGGACTAGAAGGGACCTCTCGTTTATCAAGTCTAGTTGCCTGCTACTCAGACACCACTTTGCATTTAATTTCTTTCATAGACATACTTGGCTCTTCCTTCAAAGCAAGGCTCTCCCCAGAAGGCTGTTCCAGAATTAGGAACTTTGTTTCTAATCTAAATTTTATTTACAGAAAGTTTATACCCACTTGCTTTTCTTCCAACACTCTCAGCTCCCAGAGCTTCTGCCCTTTGCCTGTCACTTGTACCAAGAAAATGTTCTGACTCCATGAACAAACTTACTGCTACAGATGAAAAAAAAAATAATTTAGGCTTACCCATGAAATTAAACTTCCAGAGCATAGAGAAGATAAAATATTTAACTTTCCAGAGAAGGGAACAAAGAAAAAAAACTGAAAAAAAAGCTAGCCAGAAAGTGTGATTTGTTTAGTTATCCAAAGAAGCCTCTTCTCTCCTCATCCTGGATAGATGGGCTCATAGACATTGCAATCACTTGTTATATGGGAGACGTTCACAGTAATACACTGTGATGCTCCACAGGAAGAAACTGTACAAAATTAACTGCACAGAAGAAAGTTAATACAACTCCAGTGACCATTAAAACAAAGATCAAATCACAGTCTGTCTTGGTAGAAGCAAATACGATTTTAAAAGACATACCACCCTTGAGTTTGGTACAACTGCATCTCTTTCACGAAAGGAAACAACAAAAAACCCTAAGCTTCTGAAATGGTCTTATGTTTTTGTATCTTTCTATTGATTCAACTTAGAAAACAAATTAAGAATGGAGCCAAAAAGGTAAATAAATGAACCATCCAGCATTCATTCACAAGCAACAGAAATCAAAGTACCATATGTACATTTTTCTCTCATGTCCAGAAGATAGAGGCATGCAACACCATTACTGTAAACAATAAAAAAGGTGCACATTTCAGAGCATGAAATAATTCTCCACTTCCAATAGGTTAATTGAAACCTTCCAAGTTGGGTATCTATGACTCACCAGCCTAGGACAGCTGTCAAGTCAGCAAGCAGACTTGCAAAAAGGTATCCTGAATTTTAAAATCTACATGTAAACCCCCAAGCAACTGCATTGACAGAAGTCAACAAGGTGAAAGAAAGAAGTTATTTTCTGTTTCCAACATCCATCATTTTGCATCTAAGCAGATCCAACCTGATTGGCATTATTCTCATGTAAATTTTCCGTACTTCACACCTAATTTAGAACAGGCAAACAAGGGTGTAGAAAGCCTTCTAAGAGCTCTTGAAATAAATATAGTACAACAGGTATACAAAAGACATACTGAATGTTATTTTTAGGTAGGCTGCATAATTTGTATTTTCACTGTGAGAACATAAAAACAAAACCGACCTTTACAAAATCATGATTTTATATAGAGTAAAACCACTTGCCCCTGCTTCTACTTACTAGTAGTTTAAAATGAGCTATTGTTACAGAGAGACAAAATACTCCCATGGTAATGCAAAAAGTGGACAGCTTTTTAGTGTGTCCTCGATCTGGGAGAGAAAAGCCAAATTAACCTGTCTTATAAAACATTTTCAAACCAAAGCAAACTGGCAGAGAAGCCTAAAAGGAAATAAAAAACCCTCTTATACTGAAAGTTGTAGAATTTCAAATCAAAGTGAGCTTTCTAAAAAAACCTCATCCAAGTACAACGAAATGAGAATGTTCCTCATGCTGGTCTCAAAACATTCCATGTTTCTGTGGATGAACCCCTGGTTCAGAGACCTACAGCTGAGATAGCAATGAAAAGAGTAGGCCAAAGCCAAGGTATCACAAACTGTGACAAGAAAGCTTGGAAAGTATTTAAAAAAACCAACCAAACAAAAAAATCATCAAAGTGAGCTGCTCTAGCTTTCTTGAGTATAACATCTGAACCTACGGTAGAGTAAATAGCATAGTTTTAGTGATAATACAAAAATAGCTTGCAAGCTAAGTTACCTTTCACACTAAACTCCATATATTTAGAATCATATGAACAAGACTTCATTCTCTCAACTTATCTTACGCTTTCTTAAAGCATTTTATAAGAAATTTGCTTATTTTTATACAGTTATGCTAAAACCTGCCAGGTCCGCATGCTTTTTAAGGACACACTTTGTCACCTAATAGAATATAAAACCAGAGCAAAAACAGTGCAGAATTTTGTAAAAATACTTTAAATAAATTTACACTTCACTCTAAAATTACTCAAGAATTAATCACTGGGTTCAACAGTTTAAGTCCTTTACTTTTGTTATCCTCATTGCACATCAAAACCAAAGTTGCTATTTCTGCCAAGACTCAAAGGAGTGGATCCTCAACCTCTGCTGGCCTAATGAGCAAGCAAACACCGCCCCTTAGGCAGAATCATTTGGGGCTTCTGCAGACAAAAAAAAAAAAAAATCCGGAACTCACCAGAAAGTTCTCACTACCAGCAAAACCCAAAGGCAAAATTTCAAAAGACTCTTATAAGCAAAGATCCTCAGCAAAGATCAATACAGGCAGCTTTTTTGTGACTTCACACACATAGCTCCGTTTTAATGGCCAGTTTTTTCTCAGCAGTACAGGCCATGAAAGTTAAAGATCACCAGGTATGTATATTTCTTAATCAAAAAATAAAGGGCAACTTCGCCCGTTTTCAACTTATTGAATTTCAAACTAACAGATTTTTACTTCTGGAAACCTAAAAGCTTTCCATAAATGTCTTGATTTCTAATGCTGACAAAAAATAATTGACTACTAAGACATTTTTCTCATTTTCTGCAGCCTCAGAGAGTTTAAGTTACAGTACTGCAAGGCACATACAGAATTCTCTTCCTTTCCAATACTCAGCAGATATATTCCCTGAAATAATTTTAAAATCCTCAAAACAATTAGAAATGCTACAAAGTTAACAATTTCTATTTAAAAACATTGCTCCTACACAACATGCATTTTTTTGGATAACAGGTTAGCAAATATTTATAAATTTTTTTTTTTCATTTACACTGGAAATAAACTGAATAATTTTTAACCTGGAAAGTACTGTACCATGTCACATTTAAGTTATTGCCTTCATTACAAATTGCATCATCTCTGAAAATCCACAAAGTACTGGATTTGAAAATAAGCAGTGGGTGAGAGACTACAGATGCAGTTTAGCTCATCTGAAAATGGGTTTCCACATAAAGCAGTACCATCAGAGCAAAAAATGAACTTTCTTCATTCAGTGGATGAGGACAAGAGAAACTGATGTAAGTGCATTTGTTCAGTTTAATGCAATGTCATTAGCATCTACTTAAAAAAAAAATCTTAATTTTCTGTCTTTTGGGCAAGCATCTCTTTCTATGAAAGCAACTGAACTTTTAAGAGGTAGGTTTTTTCCATTATGCGCTTATTTATTTCAAATAAAACATAACCAAAGAAACACCAATATTTGCTTTTGGACAAGGATCAAGTCTCAAAGCTTGGTACAATATCTGACAGAGTTCAGTATTTTATTTGTCCTCAGCAGTACTGGGCTGCTTTGGAACCAGTGTATTCCAGGTTGTCTTCATAGTCAAAAGACCAGTCTACCGACAGTACTGAACCCACCCCCTCCTCCTCCACCTGTGGGCCCACAACTTCCCGGGGGATCGTTGTCATCAAATCCATTGGGTCGGAAAGAGCAAGAGGTTGAGGCAGCTTGAAGTGCTTGTGTTCGAGCACTAAGCTCTTGCTCCTGAAATGAAATGATAAAGACAATTAAAAAAAAAAACCCCAACCCACAACCTCATGCCCTTGAAAGAGCTTTTAAAGCAGCATCACTAATTTCTAGTGAACAGTTTTATTGTACTTTCAAGTTGAACATTCACAGCCAATCTAAGATGTACATGCTCTCTGATTGTCAGTAAGCATAAGTGAAACAAAATGAAATCCATATGAGTTCATGCTAAAATTGTACTTTATAGCAACATGGGATGCCACTAGAACATGAGATTGCTGCTCAGAAGCTAACAAAACAGGTTTTGATATATGTTTCATATGAATTTTCATCGTAGCAATTTTCAAATGCTCTTGTTCTTGGTCGCAAAATTGAAAGGTAAAACCTTTAAATCAATGTTAATTACTTTAAAGACACTCTTTCATTCCACTCAATTGACTGCATTGAGTAACAACACACTCAGATAAAAGGCCAAAAGATGGACAAGCTATCTTGTTTCTATTCACTACAGCTTTTCAGCTTTCAAGTATTACCGCTATGCTAACTCTTATAACATTAGTAAATCTCTGAAACTCTCAAGCACTTCATGAAAGTCAGAGTCAACCGCTGGAAAATGTAGCTGCACAAGTGGAAGGAATATGAAAGCTCTGCCTCCTGCCAGCTGCTTTTTCAGCTGAATGCTCCTGAGGCTTCTTAAGAAATCTAAGAAGGGGATGAGCACAAGCTTTTCCCTCTAAATTAGACATATCATGCACTATTTTGTCTCTGGCTAACTAGTTCAATAAACACTGCAGTAATTTTGTATCTTTAGTATACCTTTCTTAAATCGGCCGAGACCTTCAAAAATTGAGGGAGAGAAGGCAGGTGTTGGGCTCTGGAAGACTAACAGGAAAAAGACAGTGGACCTGGCAACAAACAAAGTACTCCAGTGCTAAGGCTCATACCAATAGCCTCCTTCACACAACACTTCATCATTACACACCTCCCTAAAGGCAATGGGAGCAAACTTTAGAACAGGGTTTTAGTAACTACAGGGGTCCCCTTCAATTCTTCCTGACTGTATTATACTACCATGAAAGCACTAAACTGAAGTCTTGTCCACACACTTTCACACGTGCTAAAAATAGTCCTTGTGAGTTTAAATTACTTTGCCCTCTTCAAAAACACAGCCTAAGTTTGAGACTATTGTACACTACTATGGACTGAAATGCATACTCATTTTTTCAAAATTCTGTAAGATATTTGGAGGACACTGTCTACACAGATGCACTGGCCATATACCTGAAGACAGTATTATGCTACCTCCAGCAATATGTGGATTCATAGCTGTCTGGCTAACTGTATGACACACAAAAAACTAAGTAAGTTTACTAGGAACGACAAGGAAATATTAAAAACTCACTTGTAGTACCAGAATTCAACTACAATTTTTGATTAAAATAGCAGACCTTGCATAAATAGCCCATTTAGTTGAAAAACTACACTATCAAACTGCTTAGCTTACAGCACTGGCATTTTTAAAAGCAATAGCCTTATTTCTAAAAATGTTGAATATTTTCATACTGATTATATTTATCCCAACAAATAGTACATCAGGTAAGTAAAACTTGATGGTCAATACAGTTCTCTGGACAGAGAATAATGCAGAGCATCCTCCCTTACTTTCCACTTGTTCCCAGAAAGGGTTTTTAAATTTGATTTACATAGAGTGGGAGCTACCCATATTGCAGGTTTAGTTATTTAAAGTGAAAACATCTTTGTTTACCATGTGGTGAACTGATATGCAATAACAAAACAAAAGCAGTAAGATACAGAATTTTTTTGGAACATATCTTCTAAAAAAAGTAAAGGCTTTCTCAGGACAGAAAAATATATTCTTGACTTATCTGGAAAACACTGCTTTAGAACTCAGAACCAATACTGAAATATGGCATCTTAAAATTAGAATAATCGAATTCAGTGAATCACAGTATTAGCATTAATTTGAGATAAACAGTAACTGAGCACTTGTAATGAGCCTCAATTAAAATGAGAAAAAGGTCAGGAGCTCAGCAGCTCTGAGATCAATAAAACACTACAAAGAAAGCCAATACTGAAGAATCCAAAAGTGAAAGGTAGGTAAAGATCTAAAAACAAACAAAAAAACCCTAAAAAGCAAACAAAAATGATACAAAATATTTTTTCATTTTGAGGAGATTACAGTTAAAAAATGAAAAAACCCACCAAATAGGACAAGCAGTAATGGTTTTAAACTAAAAGAGGGTAGAGTTAGACTAGATATAAAGAATGAATTCTTTACGAGGGTGGTGAAGCATTGGAATGGGCTGCCCAGAGAGGTGATAAACGCCCCATCCCTGGAAACATTCAAGGCCAGGCAGGGTGGGACTTTGAGTAACCTGGTCTAGTTGAAGATGTCTCTGCTCATTGCAGGGTTGGACTAGAGAGCCTTTGAAGGCCCCTTCCAACCTAAGCTATTCAGTGATTCTGCAATCAGAGATCGCTGCTACAGAAGCCAAGAGAAAGTCAAGATGTGGCCCATACACAAAGACAGGACATAAATGCTTTAACCCCATAGCTTGAAAATAGCAACAGAGCTGCAATTTAAGCTCTCAGTTCTCCTGTTCATGTTTGTAAAATACCTGCAGCAGATTTTCCACAATGAGATATAGCTCATTTTTTCTAAGTTAAATTTACCTAGTTCTTCTAATTTGAGATGGCCTATAGGCCTTACAGGAACAGCTAAACCCATCAAAGAGCACACAGTAAAACACACTTTTACTCCTAGAACATCCAAAAATAGCAGCAATGCTCAAAGAAAAATGTATCGAAGCATGGAGAACACTGTTTTTCTCTAATAGCAAACAAAAAGGCTGCCACAGCTAGGTGAAGTTCTCAGACCACAGGGAGTGTGCTGCTGGCAGTGCTGGTCCCACAGAGGATACAGCATAGGCAGCAAAAGGAAAATGGAATCTAGTCACCCACATCTTGCCATCATTTCAGTTGTTCCAGCACTTGGGCAAGCACAGTTTTGCACAGTAAAACTTCACTACAAATGAAAATGCACTAGTAAGACCACCACTTGGAAGTTTTTAAGTATACTTAAGCTACTCTTGTAATTTAGTAAAGGCAATGAAAGTTTGAACTATTTGAAGCCTCTCCTGTCTGGAATTACAAGTGGTTAAATGACCTATACAAGCATCTCCACTCAAAGTTCAAACTGAATTGAGTTTATGCCATTTTCCTCAACATTTCCCATCTAACAGTGACAACCTTACTATGAAACCTGTCCAGCAACACCAAGATGGAAGCCAAACTGGTGATTTATAAGGTTAATATACCAGAATACTTAAAAGCTACCTTGTTCTTTCCTTTAGACTGCCTCTTGTGAGGCTTAAGAAGACATTCTTTACACAAAATTTCCGTCTTACCTGCAAGTACAGTTTGTTATCTTTTGTAATTGCATCCATGAGGTCTTTTTGTAGAGGAGGGTCTCCATTTACCCAGAGGCCATTTGCTGGACTGGTGTTGAAGCCACAGGTGCTGTTTTGCTTTTTGTAAAACAGAACATAAGCAGTGTCCTTTGGAAATCTACTGGTGATTTTCTGGACTGACTGAAATGAGGTAAATGTCACTCTGCTGTCATTGAACAGAAACCATTCTCTTGGCATCTCAGTGTCCAGCTCATTTTCTACAACAGTACAAGGACTCTCCTCTGTAAACAACTTATCCTGAGGAGAAACTAAAGAAAGAGCTGTAGACTGGTGGCAAAGCCCTGAAGGCCCTGACCCAGTAACATTTCTAGCATATGAATAATAATGTCCACTTTCAGAGGATACACCAGAATGCACCACCACAGAGCTTAACACATAGGGCACCAATTGCGGGCAGGTCACTTCATCAGCACCTGAGGGCTTCAGTTTTTTAGCTAGGTTTTCTCCAGTATCAGAAATCTCCACACCAACAGACCAGCCTCCCGAAACAACAGCTAAAGGGGATGTTGCTTTTTTCACTGGCAGTTCCAATACAAGTGGTAGAGAAACATTGTCCAAGATTTTGCGCCTTATGTGACACTTTGGATCATATGAAAATCTCAAAAGAGTGAGAATGAGGTATTCAGGTTCCTCAATGATTTGCATAGTTTTTTCAGCATTCTGTAAAGAGGCACACTTTTCACAATAATACTTATTGTCTCCACTAAGGATCTCAGGTGCCAGAAAATAATTGAGTAAGTCTGTAAGTGACAGGGTATTTTTACCTACTAGACTCTGAGACATATCCCCATTATTTTGAACTTTGAGTTCAGAAATTGTGGTGTTCTCAGTGTTTGGCTCACTAGAAAAATCTTCTATGGTTCCTTCATTCATTATTGTGTCACATCCATGATTTACTTCCACATTACTGAGAGATGTTTCTGCAGCAGGACTGGTTGCTAAAGTATTACTCTGCACCATGTAGTCATCTTTCACTTCAGAATGTTCCATGCATTTTGGGTCAACATTCTCTAAGGAAGTTGGAGGACAGAAAGCCAAAGAGAGATCTGTGAAAGCTTCTTCCTTTTGAGACATACTTTTGCAGTTCAAACAGCATATGTTTGTCTTCAATTTTCCTCCAAACATCTTCTCTATCAAAGTTCTTTCCTCACTTCCCCTACAAGGTGCTTCAGTAAATACTTGCGTTTTATGGACAGCTTCTTGTGCCTGGGACTCTTCAGTCATTATACTTTCAGAACTCTTGGCTGAAGACAATGCTTTCAAAGTTCTCTCTTCTTCATGCAACCTGAAGACAAAGAAAAATAAATCCAAGTAACTGTGCTATTTTCCAAATATTGCCACACTATTTCCGATTTTTTTTTCCAGCTGAGCTAAAAGATATAGATTGTTAAATTGCTAGAAGTGTCTTACACTAAAGTCTTCGTTATTTTTTATACAAGCAAGCAGAACCATAGAGGTCTGTGCTATCCAAAACAGAGTACAAGAGGCACAAATCCATTTATCGTGGGTCTCATTATATATAACAGAACACGATGGATATAATGAAAGAATTGGCAGGTATTAAAAAAAAAAATCTAACAATGTTTTTATTATGTACCATTACACTGTCTTAATAAATCAGCTCTCGAGTTGACTGGTCCTGTGTGTCAGATTTTGTAAGAGAGTCAGTAACTATTTATCTACTGCCGGACTATTTCCAAAGAAAATGTCAGAATTCTGCAGCCAGGAAAGTTAAGAAACTACAGCAAGAAAATCCAAACCTAAAAAGAAACCCAAGACAAGGAAAAAAAAAAAAGGAAAACACTATTTCACTATTGAGATAAACTTCTCCAGAAGCAGAATGTGTCTTAAAGTAATACTGCTTAAGCCCCATCTCAGCAAGTCAAAAATAAAGAGGGTTATTAATAAATTTAGGTATTACTGCTTTTTATCTACCACAGTTGATTTGCTTGCCTAATTAACTGGTTATAAAGACATGTACAATTCTTTGTGAATTTTGTGCCCTGTATGAAATACAGCTGTCTCCACACCAACATGAAATTCCAGAAGCACAACTCAACTGCTTTCAGCAACCGCATTAATTTAACAACAGGACCACGACTTGAACATAACACCCATGTTTAGATTTGTAAAAGTGGCACATTGTTACCACCACAGCCTGTTTCCAATTATGTGGATTCAAGATGGCATCCAGACTTTACCACAGATTAAACCCATGAAGAAAAGTAGTTCATAGACCATACAGAAAACTAGAGAAAACAGGAATGAAGTTGAGAATTCCTGATCCCCACTCATGCAGTGGAACTGTTACACAACCGCTCCTAAGAGTTCAACATTGTGGTAAGGCTGTAAATCCATTCCCATTAATAGCACCATAACCATACCTGTCTAGCAGGAATCTGAGATATTCCGAGCAATCCTGTTGGGATCGAGGGGTGAACCATGGTGGCCTGGAAGCTTCAAAGAAAATTCTAGGAGCATATGCCTCCCTCTGTTCAAGTGAGAGAAGGACAGGCAAGGTTATATAGGAACGACTTAAAAAATTGGTTATATTATTTTCATATTAACAGCTGAACTTTGGACTACATTATCCCAGAGTTGCTGAATGAAACACATGGCACACAAACATTTAAACCACTTAATCATACAAAGGGAGAGACATTAATTTTGTAGCAATCACCTCCAGTACAAAGATAAAAATAGTTTATCCTGCTGGCAAATATTAATGTTTAGTGAGTGCAAGCCAGGTATTATGCATAATAGCAGCTACTGTTCTTGCTGGAGACTTAAAAAACCTGTTTGCTTCCTTCAGAACACCAGTATTTCATAAGTACCCATTTATTTTGAAGCTGACCTGGTCTCATCCCCTTCACAAGTTTATTGCTATTATTCAAAGAGAACAGAAGCGCCTTGTGCCTTTCTAGCATTAGCAGATGTTTCAAACAGCTAATAATGTTCACATTAGAATTTGAACTACAATAAAATTTAGTGTAAAAATCACTGAAGAAAGTCACAGTTTACTCCAGAAAGATACATAAAATCAGCTTGTATATCAACTCAGGTCTTATTTGGATTTTCTCATTCTTGCTCCTCAAAAAAAACCTATCACTGCCTATTTAAAAAACAACAAAATAACAACATCTTCCACTTAGAGAAATGTGTATTTCTTAAGTCCATCCATACCATCCGAGCATTTGAAGGCAGACCCATTTCCATACAGAACTATATTATTTATACTTGATATACTCAAGAGGACTCTCATAGCATCATGTTTTCTCAATTTTGGTATATAGATCTAGGCTTAAAGAAAAGCAGATGGAAAACTGACATACCTGGGTATGGGCCAAAAATGCAAAAAGATGCTGTAATTTTCTCATTAGGGAATTACAGCCATTTAGATTCAGAGATAAAACATGTCTTCTGAAACTGAAATGAAAGAGAAAGATATCAGTTTCCCCACTGGACTTCTAACAATGCAGTTATCATTCCAGCTCCGATAATTACTTCAAACTGAAAGAAAGCAAAACATGTAACACTTCCCCTTAATACTAGGACTCTGCTCTAGTGCAGATAGAAAATTAATGTACAGTAAGAACTAACACTGCAAAATACCTATGTCTCTAAACATTTAAACGTGTAGGAATGGACTACAGAGACACTTTTTTAATACCCTTCCAGATTATAACAAAACATCACCAGAAACTTTTACAATACTGCAGTGAGCAAATACAGTGAGGAAAAAAGGACTTGTCTTTTGACACTGGGCAGAAGGATCAGTATTTTTAGTGGCTAAAATTGCAGTTTCCAGAGCTGGACTTGAACAAAGCAATCAGTAACTGAGTGCAAAAAACCCCACTCAGATCCAGCAAGCTGAGAGATCCCAGGACATGTTACTATTCTGTGAAAATCAAGAATGCAATAACCGCAAGAATTATTTGCAATGAAAAGAGCTGTTAAGGAGCACTTACTCTGTAGCCATAAAAAGGGCCTGAATAACACTGTTCATGTAGCAAGTATTTCCTAGATTTATTAGGCCTGTCTTCCCAGTTTCAGATTTTCCAGAAAGTCTAGATAAACAAGATGGCAAAGAACTGGATTGAGAAGTCCAGGCACTCTGACTGAGAATCAACTTAATCTTCTCTTCAGTGGGTTTGGGCATATCCTACAAGAGAAATATTTAACACACTTAATAGGTTTTTATATTTGTTTCTATAATAGGTCCTGCCATTCAGCAGTATTGTATCTTCCCCTGTTTCCCAATTCTCCTTCAAGGTCTTGCTGCTGTCCCTGATAGCCTAGGAGATACAACAGCCCCCCCTGCCCTTGTTCCCTCCCCTGCCCCAAACTTTCTCCTTCAAAGCTTTATATTTATTCTACATTTCAAACAGAGGATTCACATGAGACTGTGTGGTTAGCTTTTTTTCTCCATGTGGAAGTTCTAAAAAATTTAGATCTGTGGAACTACAGCTCCATATCTGGGAAAACAAAAAAACCATTCCATCCTCTTAACATTCCTAATGTACCTTAATAGCTTCCAGAATGGGTTCATAGAGCTCTGGAAATCCTGAATAATGATACATCATACAGTGTATCAACTCAGTCAACTGCATCAAAAAGGCTGTACTGGAAGGCAAGCCATCTCTTTTGAAGGAGTGAACCAAACTGACCACATGTGGGACAATCTGAATAGGAAAACAAAGAAACAAACAAAAAGGTGTTAATTGCATTTTCTCATTTTTTTTTCTTCTACAAAATACTTCATTGAACCTCATTGGTTTAGGCATGCCAAAGGAAAGGGGATCTTTTGTTATTAAATAAGAAGTGGTTGAAAAACAATGACTTGAAAAACACACATTAGTCTTTACACATGACAATTTTCAAGCAGCACAATTAATTATTCAGTGCTCTCTTTAGCTCACATAGCAAGTTTTGGAACTTTATGAACTTACAAGATGCATGCTAAGATTTTAAATAGTCAAGTGTCCAAAAGTACTCATCTTATTAAGGATATCAACCGCAAAAATTTTGCTTTTGTACCACCACTAACAGTTTAGTATCCTATTCTAATTTCACAGATATGGTTTTTAAAACAAACCTCTCAATTTTCCTTCATCAGAATCTAATGCTTGGAATCCCGAGCCGATGAATATATCCCTGCTATTCCTACAAGAGGGAAACTGGCCCATAGCTCCACCTAGTGAGGGAGCTCAGCTCCATAACGACCATGTCATGTACTATGAGCTGAAAGTTTACCACAGCTATGGTAACATATTCGAGGCTCAGTTCAGATTCAGGACTATTTTAAATTGGGTCAGATTAGAATCACAGATGTTTACTTCATCTCCTTCCTCTTCTTCAGCACAGCTCTCTATTTTTAAATGCATGAAACATTAGTCTTAAGACATCAAGTAGAAATTTACTTCAAAACAGTTCCCAAAGAGTAGGGACTTCTCACTTCAAACCAAAGTATTTCAGACACCTTTGCCAATTTCCAAGTGATCAAAATAGATTAACTGTGAAAGAAGTTGACAGAATAATTTATCATCAATAATTACTACCAAACAATTTGTAAGCTAAAGACACAAAATACAGAACAGGAATTTTAAGAATATAGGAATTTGAGGGAAGTATACCAATTACAAGAACTGATACAGTTCAGAACACCAGAGTAAAAGGCGTCAGGTGCAAAATAACAATTTGCCACTATTTAAAATACTGGTTATTCTCTGGGCATAAAAAATATTTTTACAGCTCTGATAAATAAACCCTGCTCTTTAGGTAAGCAAGATATCCACTGTTTAAAAAGAAAAACACGAAGATGAAGGGTTCACTGTACCACAAGTCAATAGTGAAAGCTATTGCAATGAAAAAACTCCGTCTTCCACTTTGTAACTGGGTGGGCACATAGCAATGAGAAAGCAACTACTGGGCTCCAATAAGGAGATCTTGATACTTTGTATCAAGTAGATCTGAGATACCATAATTCTGCACAAACAAAGCACATGGGAAGAACAGGAAAAGTACAGGTTCTCAGTTCTGTCAAAGAGAGTCAGATTCTGCAGGCTGGATAATACTGAAAGTTACACTTTGAATACACACAGAATTACCACTTCTGGCCTGAGGTTGCAATAAACTTTTATACAACAGTAGATTTTTGATCATCATAAGTTCTACATCATAAGTGCAAGACTGCTTCTGCTGTAAAAATATCAAACTAATTTCTGCTAATGATGCTCAAGCGTAAGGAGGGGAAATGTAATCTCTGATGCATTACCAAGCAAATTAATTTCTATTTATCAAATATGCATTTGACCCTTTCACAATCAGACCATTTGTTATAAAAAAGTAAACAAGCACTTAAAGTGAAGGAAAATATTACAGAATATTAAATGATAGTATTAGCACAAAAAATGATAGTGAAGAAAATTGTTTAAAATGGAGCAAAAATGGTCATGAAATCTTGAAGGGAGGTGTTTATGCAGTACAGCACGCAGCCTCCAAGAGAAATTTTCTTTGTTAAATCAAATTCCTCTTTCTAGAATAAGCTATCTCATATTTTACATTTTTCTAATGTTTTGTCTCTCTCAGGAAAAAAGAAGAAAAGCAAGACAGTAAATATATGAAATATTTATGTTTTGAGCATATTCAAGGCTACTTAGCTCTTTCAAGTGTGATTCAAATTTCTATCCTAAGCCAAGATTAGGGCAGTGAAGAAACTTCAGACATCTCTTGCTAAAAAGCAATGTAATGGGCATAAGGCAATTACTCTGACATTAAACAAAGGGTTTGATATCCCTTCAGAGCCTTGGGGACAGCTTAGAAACAATGTGCCAAGTTGTTACTATTAAATCTCAGACATACTTCTCCTAGATTTTAAGTTGAACACCTCGCTGTTTTAATACAAACAGTCACTGCCACGCCCTCCTATCTGTGGCCTTAACTAATGAAATGCATTTTGAAGAGGGGTCATTAAAAATAGTGTCCTTTAATTTGTCCATGAACATTGACACAGACAGCACAGCTTTCTGGAAGTGCTTTTTGGCCTCACAAGCCTATTCAGGGTGACTAGGTTACATAGAGCAAATAACTGCTTATCTGTTTTCCCCAAACAGCTGTCCTCAAAAACCTACTTGCAGCCCAACTTTATCAGCCAATTTCACACACATAAAACGGATTTCCAGAAGCATGCAGTCAAAATGTGGTGCCCAGATACTACTGCCAGAAATAGGTACATACAAAGAAGGACAATGCTTGCTTCCAGTTACATTTGAAGTGGTTGAATCTGGAAGCTAAAAAGCCTTCCTGTGACCACCAGAATCTGATTCTAGGACCTTCCAACAGACAAAACCCAAGCACATCAATTCTGTTGCTCTTTACACCCATTTCAGAAATCACACAGTGAGTGACATTTCAAAGCACTGAAAACCAGTTATTTAGGAACTCACCAAATGAAAAGCTTCTGGAGAATGCTGGAAGCTAAGTAACATGTGGGAAAGGACAGCAAGGGCACCAGGCCTCACTAGAGGAAACCAAAGTCGATTAAAGACCTAAAAAAACCCACATTTATTTCAGTAAATCTGCAAAGTAAAATTTTAGTAAACACAAAACCAAATCATCAAACACACAACCACTTGAAACAGACAAAATCATTACACGCAAGTGACAGCTATAGATGCATTTACCTCATATTTGCAGAGTAAGAAGATACTACATGTTGCAATAAAAAAGATGCTACACAATTGCATAGGTGTTAGCAATTCCTTTCCCTCTCCCTCAGTTTTGAACGCTCTTTCCCAACATACCAGTTCAATCTTAAGCAGAGTGACATCAATGAGGATGGTAAATTTCTGGACTGCTGCCAATCCTTTCAGCAGTGCAATCACCCATGTTTCCACGTGCTGAGCCAGAGGCCAGGACAGCCAGTCAATCATTCTGCAAGGCAATTGGAGAACAAAAAATAATAAAAAACCAATATGCCACTAACTTCAATCTCAACGAAAAAGATATTCTATATTACCTTACGTGCTTTATACAATAAGACTCACAATAGGTAATGCAGGAATGTTAGGCAAGTGGTAAATTAATTTTGATTATATCTCAAGTAATTTAACTCTGAAATGAATAATGATTTATTTAATACATTTGAAGTAAATACGCACCCCCAAAAATACACAACCATATAAAAGTCAATCTTTTGTATGGTTTCTTGTTAGTCTAGAAAATGCACCCTGATTTTACAGACATTAAGCTAACATCTGGCAAAAACTTACTATTGAAAAAGTGCCTGTACCTGGTAACCTCCCCTCTTACACCTTTTTACCCCAAAGCAGACCAAAACTGACTATTAAGGAAGCCTCTTCAACTTACAAATGTACTCCTGGAAGCCAACTCAAATACTCTAAATAATTGGTAAAATTTAGTAACTTTAAATACACTGAGCAGTCTGGGGTCTACATACAGCTCAAAAGGAAGAACTTCGCTAGAGCTAAGAAAAAGTGAAGGGACCTCCCGTGCCTAGAAAATACAGTGAAATATCAGGAACAGAAAAGAGGTATTCTATCCTTCTAAATTAATCGTCAATTTATACTGATCCTTAAGGCAGACAAGCAGATTAGCAGAAGCAATTCTAAGACACAGACAATATTATATGGTAGTGCCAACTAAAACATGAAATTTAGGCTTTGTTCTTTTGAGATTTTACTTGGCAATATTTCAAATTTTCTTTAATTGACAAGTCCCCTTCTTCAAACAAGATGAGGCAGCACTAATCAAGTGGAAGGAAAAACGTTCTACCGTAAGGGTGCACAGATATTGAGACAAGTTATAATATATATCTTAGAATTATGTACTATCTGCACATATAAATTCCAAAGGTTTCTCTAAAATAAGGGATCTTTAGAACTGCCTTTTTAACAAACAAGCATGAATTTTGCCAAGTTTCTTCCATGTTACTAAAAACAAAAAAAATTGGGAAAAAACATGGCAACATTGTAATCACTGTTCTGAATTTACAAAAAGCTCTCATTTCCTCAAGATGTTAAATTCAAACATGTTTATCCTGAGCAACTTTTCCATATACTTTCTAAAACAGAGAATCAAAAACACAGGCCCAAACCGGTTTTGTCATCAAAGAAACAACCTCAACCTAAAAAAAGACCCCACAACTCACAGTCCAATCATCTTCAAATCTTCCCCTCCCTGATTTGTAGGCTTGATATTTCTCAGCAGTGGCAGAAACAGCTAATTTAAGCCTAATGAAAATATGTTTTGTTTTCTTAACTGTTTAGACAAGTATTCTGTAGAGCCCTACATCAGAACCACTGTTCTAAAACATCTGACTGTTAATTTGAGAGTTAATGCCTTTGACAGCACAAACAAATGCCAGAAGACACACAGAAGTAAACTTGCAGACCTGCTTGAGACTGTCCCAGAAAGGATCAAATCTTAGACTGGGTAGGTGAAGATCAGGTATTGTGATTGCATTTACTTGGCTTCTGCGCTGCTGCAATCAATGACCGCATTTTTAATACAAAGGCAGATACTAGAGTAGGGCCACGATGATCATGAATATAAACAGAGGATGCTTTTTTGGGTTTGATCAGATTAAGAGAACCTTAAAAGCCTCAAGAGGACCTTCTGCCTCATACCACCCTAAATGAGCGGGTCTTTTACCCATATATGTGCCTAGTGAGAACAGTATTTTTATACCTTTGAATAGAAAAAAAAGTAATTTGGGCAACCTCAGACAGCAACTTTTTTCACAAAGTATCTTCTTCACCACATCAAAGAATGTGGCAGCTCAGGTGTGAATCCCTCAGAAAAAAAAACCAAACCCAAAATAGCAACAGAAGACCCTCAGACTATCTGGCACCCCCAACAAATTACAAGTATTTTACAGTATTTTATATTTTTTCCAATAGGACAGAGCTCCTGGTTATAGCTGGAGTTTTTCTTAGCAAAATTTTCAGTTTCTGTTAACAAAGATACTTGGATTGAAGTGCAAAGAAGCAGGATCCTGAGTACAGCCAGTACATTTCCACCCAGAGTTCTGAAGTAGACCTTTAAAGTAGCCATATAGCTTCAAAGAGATTTAACAGTTTTCTGCTTTTCCTCACTGATGATTCAGGTAAAGTTTCATGAGACAGCTGAGTCAATCAAAACCAGCTCAAGCCAAAAGCCAAGTACCATTTCTAACACAATCATGTGCCTAATATACCGCCCCCTCTGAACAAACTCAATTTATGAGTCTGTTAAATATAAATTATTTACTACTCTGTATTCAACTTTAGACAGACTCTGCAGTGCCATGGAAGTTATACTTAGGAAGTGAGCAACAAGGTCTCTAATTTACAGTCACCAAAGCTCTGCTGACTCTCATGAGACCTTGTTGTGCCTGGAGTTCTGCATCTCCTGGGATGACTGCACTGTCATTTGGTGCTCCAGATATTCCAGCTGCATTAACCTCTTTACAATTGTTCCACTAAGCCAGAAGAGAGTAATAACTGCAAAGGGCTGCCAGAGGTAGAGAAAGAAGCTGAATGCAGTGTTGACATGAGAGTATCCAGAAACAAAACCAACAAGGTTCCATGGAACAAAACTAGAGGCTCTTAAGATCGAGTATTACCTCAAAGAATGAGCAAAGCAAGTAAGATTGCCCTTCCCTTTCCAAAACAAGAGAAAAACTCACCCACTACATAGCTGGTACTAAAAAAAAGCACTTATTTGATAATAACAGCTCCTATTGTAACCAGAGCTCAGCACTGCATTAATTCCCTAAGCAGAGGCACACAGAGAAGCCATTCTCAAGCTACAGTTATATGATCACACTGTGTTCATGCAGCAATGCAAAATAAATGTTAAAATTACACTAACTTGAGAATTAATCATCAGCACATTACTGGCAAATTACCAGCATGCCCAAATCCTGAATTTCCCAGCTCTGACTTTGAGACTGGGCACACAGCTTTGCTAAAATCTGTTCAGTCAAGGAGATTCCTTTTAAAATCCCTAAACGGTATGTCTTACTCCAGATTGTATTACTAATGTTGCTTCTTTTCACTATGTTTTTGACTGAAATACAGCTTCTCAACTTACTGTAAACACAAGGAATGTTTTCAGTGTGAGAAGGCCCTCAGTATTTCACCAAGATATTCGAGTGCTACATTACATGAATGATTAAGTATTACACTACACTCAAAGGGATGTACTTAAAAGTAATACTATTGCAGACGTTAAACTCTTAGTTTAAGCCTTCTTAGAAGTTATTGTTTAAACAATACAAATTTCTAATAGTCCCCTGTTTAACTGCATTACCTATTTTTCTACCCCTCAGCACTCAATAACAGCTTTTTCCATAAGGTTTAAAAAACCCCAAAACTTCAAGGTCTTCATCCTTCTATCACAGCCATCTTTCTGCATCACTATTATTCACATATCTGAAGATACTAACCAAGATTGCAATCTGAATCCCAGTCTGTTAACATTGCTACTCATCTCCACCATGTTTACTCAAGGTTAGGCTAGTGACAAACATAATATGCAATTGCTTTTACATCATTCCTATTCCTCTATCATTCAAAGAACATCCAAAAAACCTATGAGGGTTTGAGTGAAAAGGGTAATAGAGGCTGTTCTCTGTGAATCCTACTAATAAATAGTGAAGATATCCAAGCAGAAAAAACCCTCAGAACTAAGCAGTAAAACTCATTTTGAACTATCTCCTCTCTTCAGAGCAGGAGATGATGGTTAAAACAATCATGTGAGAATGCTACCCTGCTTCTTGGAAAAGCAGAAAGGTTCATCTTCTGAAAACAAGGCCTTTTTTCTCAGCTTGACTGTAAAACCCATGAAGTTTCCTACTTATGCCATCTTCCAGAAGGCAGGAAACCTCACTCAAGATGCCATCTAGGAGGAACACAGGTGTTTCCTCTTAGTTTCTATTTAACCCTCTTCAGCCACGCCAGTAGGCCTGGAGAATGAAGCCACAATAGCATTGAAGGCAGCAACCTTAAACTGAAACCATGCCAGTATGGAATACCATCTTAAAATTTCCTCTTTTTCATGTTTTTGTTTGGTTGTTTTTTTTAATGGAACCTAAGTAACAAATAACTCCAAGAAAGGCAAGATTAAGAAAGAGACTCTTCTCTCCCTTCACAATGAAATACATTACCTGCACAGAGCTTGAGTCATACTTGCATCTTTCACATTAGGATCTGTAGTAAGGCTCCTGATGAGTACTGTAATCATCTGCAATGGTATGTGCTGCACAAGACTTGCCAGTGCAACAGAAGGTTCGAACGAAGTATCTGTAATAGTTGAACATAATGTAAGGAACTAAAAAAGAAAATCACACAGAAAAAAATAAGCTTTATGCTCTATCCTACAACTTCGCCATAGTTTAAAAGTGACAATAAATCTATCCTACAACCTGCATTCTATTATCACAAACCAAACCAAAATTAAAATGTTTCAATGAATTAAGGACAATGAATAGCACTGAATTACAAACTCCTTTAGTTCATTTCATATCCGTGCAAGAAAATGACAATCTGCCAACTTCCTCCTCCTCCACCCTAAGTGGAATTGAGAAGTAGGCTTTGTATTTTTCTAAAAAGAAGTACCATAAGTTGTTTATTATACTTCATGCTAAGCCTAGGGATTTAGTGCAGCTGGTATTCCCCACGTCCTATCTCAACAACTCTCTGCTAACCACACCACTTACGGCAAAACGCAATGTTAAGTTTCCCAGGCACCTCAACAGCAAAATCACTTTCCAATGGGAACTAATATAGCAGTTAACAGATTTCAGAACTCAGAAAGGACCTATTTACAATCACATTCCCAGTACTAAGGCACTAGATTCTCCCTAAAAGAGCAAAGTTTTATATATTGCTTTTATATACATTACTTATACGCATTTATAAATCTCAATTTGGTAAACAGTTCCAAGGAATAAGGAGGAAGAGCAGCTTTTCACTGAATCACAGAATTGTTTTGGAAGGGACCTCTGGAGACCATGTAGCCCGACCTCCTTGCCAAGGCAGGGTCACCTGGAGCAGGTATCACAGGAACATGTCCAGGTGGGGTCGGAATGTCTCCAGAGAGGGAGAGTCCATCATCTCCCTGGGCAGCCCATTCCAGTGCTCTGCCACCCTCAATCTAAAGTTCTTCCTCATGTTAAGGTGAAACTTGTGTTTTAGTTTATGGCCTTTGCTCCTTGTCATGTCGCTGGGCACCACCAAAGAGTCTGACACCAACCTCTTGGCAACAGCCTTTGAGATATTTATATGCATTTTACTACTAGTAGTTTTAAATCTTTCTAACACAGCACCCAAAACTTCATGTCAGTATATCATTTAAAGCATTGCACCAGGAGTTTTTCCAAACAGCACCCTACTCTGCAGCAAAATAAATCACTATTTCCAGTCTAGCTTTTGGGGAGTGGGCAGGAAATAAAAAAGACTCTACTTTCTCGATAGTCAAAAAGTTGCGGTTTAGTATCTGGGTGACAAAGCAGCGGTTCCCAGGTGATGCCTGCAGAACGCCCACTGCTTGCGCTAAGGCTTTTGTTTTTCTCCGGATAACCTACGCCCCCGTTACTCCGGCCGCTCCCGCTCACCCGCGGCGGAGATGACAGCGAAGAGCTCCTGCAGGGAGGGCAGCAGCGTGTCGGGCTCGGCCTTCCAGACACTCCTCAACAACGCGCTGACCTGGGTCACCTGTGAGACGTAGAGGCGCAACTCGGCCTCCCGGGTGCCCTGGCTCTGGAAGTGGGCGATGCTGCGCACCAGCTGCTGGCAGAAGGCGAGCGACAGCTTCCTGCCGCGGGGCAGACACTGCGGGAAGTCACCCAGCAGCTGGCAGAGGCGGGCGCAGAGCGGCGGCGCCGGCCGCTCGCACACCAGGCGCAGCGCCTCGACCTGCAGCAGCTCGAAGAGCTCCAGCACCGAGGGGCAGCTCATGATGAGGCGCAGCCCCGCCTGGATGTAGTCGAGGATGGCGGGGTCACGGTTGCTCAGCTCGCCGTAGCCGCGCTGCAGGAGCCCGAGGACGAGCCCGCGGTTGAAGAACGCCTCGAACTCGGCGCGGTGGAAGCGGCCGTAGGCGTCCAGCACCTGCCGCCCCACCTGCCGCTGGAAGGGGTCAGGGCCCTGCAGCACTAGCCGGGTGCCGAGCGCGAACATGGCGCGGCACTGCGCCTGGCTCAGCGGCGTCTCCGCCGACTCCACCACGCGCCGCACGATCACCCGCTTCAGCGGCAGCGGGTGCGACGAGCTCACCAGCCCCTCCAGGATCTTGTCCATGGCTCCGGGCGCATCGGCCGAGCGGCGGCGGCGGCGGGCCGGACCAGGCCTCAGCGGGGGCNGCGGCCCCGGCGGACGCGGCCGAGCCCTAGCCCCGACCCGGAAGCGGAGCCGCGCGAGCGGGAAGCCGGTCCGGAGGGGGCGGGGGAGCAACGCGCAGGCGCCCCCCGCGCAGGCAGCGCCCAATGGTGACCGGGGGCGGGCCGGGGGCGGGGCCCGGCCGTGGTGGGACGGAGGGAGCAGGCCGGCGGGAAAGGCCCTGAGGGGCCGCATGGGAGGGGTCGGGGTAGCGAGGAGGGTTCTGAGCTGCCGCACCCTTCAGAGCCGGTGGGGGCTGTTCCTCTGTCACCCGCTCCACCGCGCACGCGAGGTCTCGCCGGCCGCCGGCCCGCTTCGTCCGCTCTCAGAGAGAGACTCTGGCGTGTGAGAGGATGGCCGCCCGCTCCCCGCCTCGGCCTGTGTGCACAGCCCGTCAGCTCCTCCTGGGATGTGTATTTATTGCTTCAGTTGCCGCTCATCCTTGCTTTATTATTGCTCATTTTTGGATGCTAGTTACAGGTGTGCTTGTGACCAGCAGCACTTCCTCAGAGAAGCCTTTGCTGTTCAGCAGCGCTCCAACAGAGCAGCAGTTAATGCCAACACACACGTGCTTGTTGTGAGCGTGTTCCCATCCTTATTTAAGCCTGGTAATCATTCATTTCTGACCCAATTTAGCTCCAGTTTCCAACAATCAAATTTTGTTAATGTATCTTGCATTTCCATACTGCAATACATTTTCAGTATAAGCAAAAAAAAAAAAAAGAGTTTTGCAATTTACGAGGATACTATTATCATACGGTCATGGAATCAGGGAATGGGTTGGCTTGGAAGGGATCTTAAAGGTCATCTAGTTCCAGTCCCCACCTACCATGGGCAGGGATGCTACTCACTGCGTTACCTTTCTCAGGGCTCCATCCACCTTGTCCATATTATCTCTTTGAGAACTAGGTAACAAGAAAGGTCACAAATTGAATTAAAACTATCATTGCCAGTAAACAAACTGGAGACCAAACTCCACTCAAATAAAATCCTTCAGGCCAGCTCGCTGGTGACATAAGCTGGGTGTGCTGGCAAAGCCTTCTTGGTTTGCTGTTTCTCAAAACAAACATCTTAATGCTATGTGGTTGAGCAATACCTGTAATTCAGCATCAGGAGAGTATGGAAAATGAGCCTAATTAATCCCTGGTAGTATTTGAAGTGGAACAGGTGCAGAATCTGAGCTGGAGCTTAGGCTGACAAGCGATACTGTTGATTTAAGAAAAAGAAAAAAGACCCACAAACCCGAAAGGGACAGCTGTAAGATACTACAGCTGTCAAAAAACAAAACACAAAACCAAGAAGTTCAAAGTTGGCTTGAAAATTGAGCCCCCTGTTTATAAAATATTTCAATTACTCAGCTAAACAGCTTAGATGACTTGAACTTTGCTCCTCTGTCCTTCAGTTTTCTGTTTTCTCCTCACAGATGTACAGTCTGGTTCTAGAAACCACTGTGCAATTACTGAGTCATTACAGTCCTGTATAAAGTGTGTTGATCAAGGCCTTTCTTAGAGACCTTTGCAAAGGTCAGAGGCTGTTACCACAAACATCCTAACTAGCTAAATTGTGTTTGTACAGTGTACTGTATTGGAATGATATCTAAATTAACTAATTTTTTTTCAGAAGGACTTTGTAGTAAACACACATAAAACCTTGAAGAAGGTGCTAGATTGTGTGGCTTGTATACCTGTGGAACCTAATGCTTTGCCTGCTGTGATCTGTACTAGGAGAGTTTTAATTTTCTTATGTTTGCTAGTATGAACTTTCTTTTTTTATTTATTTTTTTTCTAGCACTGGTTCATGGTGAGTTCTGAAGCCAGAAGAGGAGAGGAGGAGTCCACTCAGGATCCCAAACAGAACTCTGGAAGAAAGAAGCACTGAAATCAAGTTGCCAGTGACACATGCATGGAAAGGGATAAATAGAGACCTTATCTGGGCAGAGAATCATGGAGAATGGAAGGAGAAAGGAAGTTTGGAGGTATGAGAAGCTGCAAAGGTGCTCAGATAGATTGATGTTTATGTGAAAGAGAATAAAGGAGGAGAACGGGAGAAAGGCAGGTGGTATGGCAGGCTCGTGGGGCATGTGATGGAGTAGGAAAAGCAGAGGGATGATAAGAGAAGCAGTTGCCACAAATAGGGAAGCAAATGTGAAAGAGCCAGAACAGTCATTTGAAAAGCTGGAGACATATGGATGATTTGCAAGAGCATGGAGATGTGGGGAATGCTGAAAGCGTGAACAGCTGCAGACTAGCAGGATCAGGGGCTCCTGTGAGCCAGGAGATCAGAGGTCTCAGCAGGTTTTCAGTGCTTTGCCCTTTGTTTACATAGCATTGTGGATGGGAGGGGAGGCAGTGCCCACTGCTTGGAATAGGGGAACAGTCTTCCTGACAGCCTGGGACTGTTCTGTCCAGCAGCCCAGTCACAGCAGTCACTGCGTAGATGAAGCAAGTTCTTCCCAAAAGCCACAGGAAGGTCTGAAAATCTACAGCCCCCCCCCCAAATTAAAATTCATAGCTGGAGCTGTATAGTTGGAAGGAGGGTAAGGTAATTCTAGCAGAGAAGCTTGGAAATACTGATCTTATTTGCATGCAGATGACCAAGCACGCATAGTCCTTATTTAATGATCGTATTTCAAGTAATAGAGCCAGCACTGAAAAACAAGTGGTTAAGTGTTACGCTGTTTGGTTGAGTCACCGAATTGGCTGTGACCTCAGAGCTAACACTAACCTGAACTGTGGGGATGATACTAATTACAGCCTTACTATTAGATATGCAATTACCAATCTATAATTATGAGCTAAAATTTAGAACACTGACTGTTCCTCTGTTTACAGTGAAATTTAACTCCTGTATATAAGTATATTACTAAATGTGACAAAATTAAAAATAAAATCATTCTTCAATGAATAAAATGTATCTTCAAATACCTTCTCTGAAAAAGTAAGTAAAAAAACCCCCAGTCATGTTTCATAAAAAGTAATGATTATTGTTAGATAATAATTACTCTTACTGTGAAAAAGCACAAAAAGCAGCAGAAGGTTAACCATGATGGCATCTCTGTGATACCTCAAACATCTTAAAGACAGGAAGGCAAAAAGGAAACTTTTTACTAAGAATCCTGGATTAAAGATATCCTGTCAGCCTTATACATGAGTTGAATTCTTTCTAGCAGAACATTTCATAGATAAGGGGGCCATGCTAAAGGCTCGTGAGGCTCTGGAGGCAACATCTTCCCATTCCTTATGCCACCCACGTGAACCAGTCTAATATGCTGGACTTCCTGCTGCTGTACAGAGGTGTCTGCATGGCATGTCTGGTGAGTTCAGTCTCCCTGAGAGGCAGGATCCTGTCTGCAGTAGGTTCAGGCCCTCTGACAGCGAGCATCATATGGCTTGGCTGTGCGCTTGCATGATTGCTAAATGTAGTGCAAGGCAGGCAACAGGAGACTAAGGGAGATGAGGAGCAGGCTTCTGTTTTCGGTCACAGCTTGCTCTTAGAAGTGTCACTGTGACATGAAACTGCACCATGAGTCAGGAGCTCCTGAGCACTACTTGTGGACTCCATATCAACTCCAGTGCTGGGTGCAAGCAGCTGAGTTAACTGCAGGGTTGGTATCTGTCAGGTACAAAGAGTGGTAGCTAGGTGCCTGAGAGCACTGTAAGGTTCAATTAGATAATGTTTGCTAACTATTAATTAAGTGTTTTAAGTTTCGAAGTGTTGATTAGAAATGCCTGAATGTTGAATCATTTTGTTCTAGTTGTGTGCTGTCACATGTCCCAAAGGTTCATTCAACTGATAAACAACAGGGCACAGGTTTATTTATCCAAAAATCAAGACAGCACAGCATGCGGCCCCAGTGTCTTACTGAAACCTGTTATCATGGTGCAATTATTTATTTTTTGAGGAGAGCAGCTTTGATTTGACAGAGCTGTTTTGCCTCCTGCAGATACAATCTGTCATGATTCAGTTTTGCATATATAATATAAATATATTTGCCATGTCAAGAAGCAACATCTGACTGAATGTGGCTTTATTTCTAATTTTGTATTGGTTTTCCTCAGTTGTAAAAGAGAGATGTTGCAGGGCTTGCATTTGGTATTCAAGACCTGTGCAGTAATTGCCTTGAAAGCATAGAGTATCCATAGCTTCAGACAAGGAACTGACTATTAACAGTTGTGATTAAAGGCTGCAGTGCAGCAGTGGTGGGAGATCTAGGTAGCTCCTTAACATTTATGTGGCAATAATCCTCCACGGTAACAGGCTGAGGCACGAAGAAAGTTTAAAAAGACTCAGGCCTTAAACACATATAGCATGGATTGTGAGGCCAGAAAGGTGATGCTTTAAAAGGCAAGTATATCCACATGAGATAAACTAGTAGATGGTATCTGCCACTGCAGATTTCCAGGAATAAGAAGCATCCCTGTGATTCAGCATGGCTCACATATATTTTGACTGAAAAACTGTGTCTAGACTCAGGCTTCTTTGCCAGATTCATCTGCCTTCTTCATTAAGTACTCTATCTCAGCAAGGGGTTCAGCTGGTCCACTGTGATGTATTTTGCATTTCTTCCTTTTACTCAAAAGGATAACTGGCAAATCTTTGCACAACATCTTTCTCTAAAGTCTCCCTTACATGAATAAACAATACTGCTTGTTACCAAATATACTTTTCTTGCTGATGTCTATCTCAATGCATACCCTAAAGGAAGTGAATGTACTAACCGTAGTGAAACAATGGGGGGTAGATTGATATTTGGACAATTGGAAACTCAGCTGTGCATTAGACTCTCCTTGTTGTTGTTCACTTTGTGAGATTTAGAATTACATCAGTGAAGTCCCGCAGTGGTCAGGAAGGTTTAAGGTCCCTAGACATTCACAGCTATAACCCAGAGGCAATGTATATGCCAGCTTTGTGTTTCACCAGTAAGAAGTGCATAACTTTTCCAAGCCCTGTCAATGTAAAAAGTGAACTTTTGGTGGCTCCTTATCTCCTTTCCCTTGCATTGCACAAAATATTCACAGTAAATGTCCCAGATTTCAAAGTTGACATAAACTCGTTTATGTTTAGGATGTGTGAGGCTAGATGTTTAAATATAGAGAATCAGACTCAGTTGTGCCAAAACCCCTCGAATTTGTGCAATCCTTTATTTATTTTACTTGTGCAAATGCTTACTTTGCATGCATAAATTTGCAATACAAATGCAACTTGAGTGTGTTCATATGAAAATGTGGTATTATGTAGGAATTTATGTGCAATGATATATACTATTTTCAGGAAAAATTTGTAATGGTGATCTTCTCTTTCAAGTATGAACTGCTCTTAAACCCAGAAAAGTGAGCCTCTATGAAGAGTTTCATGTGATAAATGATACATTTGATAAAATTCAGATACCTGCTGAGGAAATAGCCTGTTTATAGAAATAGAGTTATACATCAACCCAGCTATCTGACAGAAAGTAATAAAAGTTGATTGCCTGCAAGGTCATCTGTGACTCAGAAATTAGACGGAATATGGACTGTGGAAGTCAGCTGTGAGGCTATGGCAGTGGACAATGCATACTTGATTGAATCCTCCCCAAAAGATGTGTCAAATATCACACCTTTCTCAAGAAAGAAGAGACTCAGTAGGTGAAGAAAATATCAAGCATTGTACTTCATTGCATAGCATGCACAACTGCCTTAACAGGTTTTTCACGATGCGATAGTTCTAAAATTTTTGTGAAGTGTTCAATAGTCGCACAGGCATCCAAATAGATACATATTCTAATTTGTAAAAATGTGACAGCATACTTCTCTTGGAAAAGTAGCAGGTTTAGCTTAAGTTAGACTGCTGTTTCTTTTATCAGTTTTTAATGAGACACTCAGCAGAACCAGTACTGAAATACTGAATACTTATAGCTGTTGGCTGACGCACACAATGTCTGCTGCTTAATGAAGGAGTAAATTGTATCATAAATCTCCTATTTTTATTGCTGTTTCTTTGTATGAGGAGTGCAAATCACCTTTCAAACTTACAGATTTCTGCTGTCTCCTTCTTCATATATTATCTATGTATATCGTAAAGGATACTGTAAAAGGATGTAATTTGTCCAAGACCAAATATCAAAGATGCTATCACATCTTCTGGTTATATATTTTATGGATGACATTTGGCAGCATAACTGAGGACGAAATGCACATTATCATTAAAAACAAGTCCAAAAATACATGAGGAAACCAGGAAAAAAAAAGTAGAAAGTAAAGTTTCACAGAACAAAAAATTTATTCCTGAGAGACTCGCCCATGGCTAGATTGGTTAGTGTATTTTAAAAGATTCACCTTATTGGAGTCCATTGATTTGCTAGTATTACAATATCTATGCATCCTGTGAGGATCTCTGTGTACCTTTGCTAGTTGTTACCTTACATTTATAGCACTTCTCTCATTAATCCAGTATTTTGGCATGTATGAACCCTTTGTCCTGAGCTAACTGAACAAAATGTTTCAGTACGTGCCTGATAATGTGGCACAAAAGAAATCTCATTATTTTTAGTGGGCCTCCTGTAAGGCTCAACTGGTCATCATTGCCTAGGCCTTTGCTGTTCTACTGGTGTGTGCAGACTCCTCCAAAGTGGAGTAATCTACTGTGCCTTGCATCTTGGTTGGTGCTTCTCTTTTTTTTTTTTTTGGGGGGGGGTGGGGGTGGGGGGACGTTTGTTGTATGTTTGTTTGTTTGTTGGGTTTTTGGTAGCATACATAGAGTCTATATTTTCTCTTACTTCCATAGTGCTGTTATTACCCCTGGTCAGGCTTCATCCATTTCATGGACTGTACGACTTCATTTCTTCTGATTATTCTGTCAAAGATAAAGCATTGGTTTTCCCAGGTTCTGAGAATTTTGTTCCAGGTAATAACCATGATTTTCCTTTTTCTGCTTAAGCCATCGGTGGGTTTGTCAGTTGTACATCAGTCACAAATGTCTGTTGGCATCTTTCTTTTTTTTGTCTCTTCTTAAAAATATGCTCCTTGGTTATATTCATGATATTCTGACTTATTCAGTAAACACTGTGTTAAAAATGTCAGACAGAGATCCCTTTTATCCTCAGTCGTCCTTGTGACTGCATCTGACCTACACTGAGTAATGGAGATACCCAGCTTAGTTCCAGCCTGAGAAGGGTGTCTGGACCATGCCTCAAATAATAAGTGATGCAATAATGAGCAAAGAAATTCAGAGAGGCACAGCTGAACTGCTGCTACTTCTGGCGCTGGAATTCAGCTGCCACCAGTTCAAGTGTCCCTGCAGTATCCTTTGATGGGAGATAGGTAGGTCCTTCATTGCCCAGAGAAAGTCTGTTTCATCAGGTAATTCATTGGGTTTCAGAGCCCACCATCAGGGTCAAAGTATTACACCTCTGAAATCTGTACCTCTTGTCAAATCCAAGTGAAATCAGCCCTTTTATCCTGATGCTTATGATGAGGAAGAGGAGGTCAGACACAGGGACAGGACAACATATGCCTCCTTTCCTTGTAACTCTCAGAAAAAGAGTCTGACTTCCAGCAAGAGGAATCTCAAAACACTAGCGAGGTCATACAGCGAATAAATTCACCTAGCAAGTGAAGTGCTGTGGAATGAGGAACACAGAAGCTCTGAACAATAATGAGGGAAAGAAAATACAGAGTATTTTGGGCAAATGTGCAAGCATGTTTAATGAAACAGAAGTCTGATGCAGACCCACTAGCATATATCCTCCAAGATCGGGGCAGCATAAGAAGTGCATTATGTTGGTCTCATACAGACATTCTCGAAGATTTCACACTTAAGTGAGCAGATCACAAGGAGTAATTTAGCCCTAAGACACAGGATAGTCACACTGGTAATCAGAATGTGCAATTAATTTCTATCTTCTGCCAGAAATGTCAAGGCAGTTTAGTGAACTTTTTGAAGAGTTTGCACAGCTGCAATTTCATTTACCTAGTAGATTGTGGAATTTTTTTCATTTTTAATTCAGCTCCAATATTCAAATCCTCTGAAGACTTCTTAGCAACAAAGCCATGCAATCTTAGCAACAAAGCCATGCATTAATTCAGAATATTTTGGTTTGGAATCTGCGATGATCTTCAAAAATAAGCCAGCCTGTCCATATTTTGATATGTTGTATGTGGTATTGGATGCACTAACTGAAATGCATAACAACAAAAGGAATTGTAACCTTATTTTGGTTTGAATGGCTGAATTCTTTGTAAAAATTTAGATCGCTAAGAAAATTTTCTGTACCCACAGCTTACTTAAGATCCATGAAAATAACAGTCATGGGGGATAGAAAAGCAGCGCAGAGTCAAAAGTATACTTTGAAATGTGAAGTTTTGTAAACGCATTTTTTTGATTCCATTTTAAATTTCTGCACAGATGGAGCTTGTGATAATTCAATAGTGGTGGTATTTTGTCTTCATCTGAAACCAGGATCTGACATGTTCTTCTCTTACTGTAGCTGCTGAGGGGAGCTTAGGTTAATGTGTAAAATAATTGGTTCTCTGAACAGTTGGGCACAGTCTCAATCAGTTCCAGTTTCAGTATCAGATTTCTTTTAATCAGAGGGAAGTATAGTCTTTTTCTGATGCTCTGTATGCACTAAAATTGGTTGGAAAGAAAATGCTTTGAGCAGTGCAGCGTAGAAGCAAATGTTCAATGTTATAAATAACACATGATTATACAAATATGTTAAACTTATAGAGCTTATTTATGTTGAATCATGGGTCAGGGTATACTATGGACTTTTCTGATTTCAATGATCTCATTCTTCTGGGAGAGGACCTATTTGAAGTAAATTTCATGCAAAGCATAAATACATAAAGAAAAATAGTTATTTTTCTTTATTAAAGACAAGATTCTCTACTAGATATTATCTGCAACATGAAAAAATGAAAACTCATTACTCTTGGCCAAAACATTTTAAAAAAATGAGGCAGATCCAGCCCCATCTTTTTTAAAATTACCTGGTGTATACTGACAGCTTGATATAGAACTTAGCCAAGTAAAAAGAAGATGGACACCTTTTTTTCATGTAGTTGTTACATGTGTTTGAGTATCTTCATTTTCCTAGGAAGATTTAAAGCAATGAGAGGATCACAGGTTTGTAGCATCATAAACTACTGCAGGAAAATGTGGATAACAGAGAGGAAAATTAATTTTTATTTAAGTGGCTATAAATTGCTCTTGGTTTGTTAATGTTCATTTAGCTTAATGTAAATCAGACACCTAACATATCTATGGAATGTTCTTTCTGATAAAAAGAATTACCATTTTAGCTTTTCAACAAAGATCTGGCTTAAGATGATCCCCTGAGGAGGGCTCAAAGGTACTTTCTACTGGTTTTTTTCCCTTTAGGCCAGTCGCCTTCTAGTCCTTTCTGAGCTGCAAGTGTGCATTGCTGGGTCATGTCCAACCTCTCACCCAGCAGCACCCCCAAGTCCTTCTGGGCATGGCTGCTCTCCATCTGTTCATCCCCCAGCCTGTCTTGATACCGGGGATTGCCCCAACTCACGTGTACAACCTAGTGCTTGGTCTTGTTACACCTCCTGAGATCCCCATGGGCCACTTCTTGAGCTTGTCCAGGTCCCTCTGGATGCGTCCCGTCCTTCAGGAGTGTTGACAGCACCACTCAGCTTGGTGTCATCTGCAAATGTGCTGAGGGTGCCCTTGATCCCTCAGTCTGTGTCACTAGTGAAGATTAAATAACACTGGTCCCAATACAGACCCCTGAGGGACAGCACTTGTCACTGATGTCCTCTGGGACTCTGAGCCCTTGACCACGACTCTCTGCATGCGACCATCCAACCAATTCCTAATCCACCTAACAGTTCACCCATTGTATCCATCTCTCTCCAATTTGGAGAAAAGGATGTCGTGGGGGACCATGTCAAAGGCTTTACAGAAGTCCAGACAAATAACGTGTGTAACCCTTCCCTTGTCCACGGATGGAGTCACGCCATCACAGAAGGCCTCTGGGCTGGACAGGCAGGACTTGCCCTCAGTGAAGCTGCACTGGCTGTCCTGAATCACCTCCCTGTCCTCCATGTGCCTTAGCAGAGCTTCTGGGAGGGTCTGTCCCATGATCTCTCCAGGCACAGAGGGGAGGCTGACAGGTCAGTAGTTCCCAGGGTCATACTTTCTTCCCTTTTTAAAGATGGGTACAATATTTCCCTTTTTGCAGTCACCCATGACTGCCATGACTTTCCAAATATCATGGAGAGTGGCTTGACAACTACATCCACCAATTCCTTCAGGACTCTGGGATGCCTCCCATCAGGTTCCATAGACTTATGTGAATTCAGGTTCTTCAGGTGATCATGCACCTGATCTTTATTTACAGTGGGAGAGACTTTGCTCTCTCAGTACCTATCCTTCTGTCCATCCACTTGAGAGGTGTGGGAAGAGAGGTTGCCATTAAAGACTGAGGCAAAAAAGTTGATTACTTCAGTCTTCCTCTTGTGAGTTGTTACCTGTTCACCAGTGTTGTTTATCAGGGGGATTGCACCTTCTTTGACCTTCATTTTCTGATTAACGTGCCTGTAGAAGCCCTCACTGTTATTCTTTGTGTCCCTTCTCAGGTTCAGTTCCAGTTTTGCCTTGGCCTTCCTCACACCCTCCCTACACTTCTTTTCTATACTCTTCCCAGGTATCCTGCATACTCTTCCCAGGTTACCTGTCCGGTTTCCACTGCCTCTGCATTTGTTTCTTTCCCTTTATTTGACCAGCAGGTCCCTACTCAGCCATTCTGGTCTCTTGCCTTCCTTGCATGATTTCTTGCTGCTGGGAATCTCCAGCTCTTTTGCTCTTCTTATAGAATAGCAAAGTCTTATAGAAGACTTATTTAAAGATTTGCCAGTTCTGTTCCACTCCGTTGTCCCCATGGGCAGTCTCCCCGGGGATGCCTCTGACAATCTTTCTGTAGAGCTGGAAGTCTGCCTTCCTAAAATTCAGAAGCCAGACTTTACTCCTTACTCGACCTATGTTCCTCAAGACTGCAAACTCCACCAATGCATGGTTGCTGCAACCAGTCTTGACATCCCCAATTATCTCTCTTATGTTGGTGACTGTCAAATCTATTGGCATGTTCCCTTTGGTAGGGCTGGCTATTACCTGGCTTGAGAGGTTATCCCTGGAGTCTCCTAGATTNAGAAGTTATCCATCCAGTTAGTGCTGGCTTGAGAAGTTATCCCTGGAGTCTCCTAGATTGTCTACAGTTTGCCATGCTACTTTCTACCAATACTCCACAAATACCAATGCTTTTTGAAGGCTTTTAGTGCTTGGTCACTTAAAGTTTGTCTTCCCTACTGTCTCCTAGAACCCTTGCAAAAGACTAATTGTAGCCTGCAAGTTGCTTGTGTAATACACATCACTGTAGACAGTCTAAATCATTCACCAAAGGCCAAATAATGATTTTACAGCATCTAGGACTCTCAAAGAATTATGCTTGACTTTATTTAGTAAAGCAATTTATTTTTGTTTAGACAGTAATTTATCTGTATTTTAAAAGTGGATCAGGAGGAAAAGAAATTACACTTGCAGTTTCAAAGTGCTTTATGAGTATCAGCCTTACTAAAAGCCAATAGGGTGCACATTCTGAAATTTCTGAGGTGCTTTTGAAAATCCACCTCTGTAAACACCTTAACATTTTTCCTCATGAAGCTCCATCTCACATACCTTATAAATACCTGCAAAACCACCTCATTCTCTTTTTGTCACTCTTTGTCAAACTACCTCTGGAAGTGATACTTACAGAAAAAATCCAGTTTGCTTTCTGTGATCATTCCTTGTTTTTACTGGCCTGAATAATACTGTGATTACCTTCATGCTTCATCTGCTTGTTATCTCTTCTCTCTTGGCCCATATTTACATCAGCAATGCTCAAGAACTGGACTGCTCTTCCCCTTTTGTGATTTTCCAGCATGTGCTAGGGCATATCTTGCTTCACGGTGAACATTTCCAGCAATCCCAAAGCAATAGTGCACCAACTTTATATGCCAGGGAAAAAGCAAGTGACTATTACATGAACAGAGGTGCCTCTACCCAACTGTAAGTAGGGAATCCCACCTACACAGGGACTGTTTGCCACTGCAGTGCTAAGAAGAGCTTCAAAATGAGGTGGAAATTGTCAAAGTCTTGTTCATAATTTTGCCTTAGTACACGTGCTTACATCCTGACAGGACATGCCATGAAAAGATGTTTTGTTACAGTGTAATAGTGTAGCATTGGAAATATAAATAGGGATTGTATAATACAAATACAGATGCTTAAATAGAAGCAGCTGAGATTCGTCTGGAGAGAATGAAATGAAACTGATTTTTGCTTCATTTGGATAGTTAAAATAGAAAAAAGGAGCATTGTAGTGCCAGTGACACACTTGCTAGCACAATAGAAGTAATCAGGATTCCAATTTAATGAGATACTGTAGAACGTGAGAATATTTTGAAGTGCTAATGAAAAAGAAAGAAGTGTTATAAGAGGTAGAAAATGGTAACTGGTAGATAGTAGCACTTTTAAAGAATAGTGACAGTTTCATATGAAAAAGCATTGTAAGAATAGTGATTAGCTTAACTGGGACAGGAAAGATTTACAGAAAGAAGGGATTCAAAATAAGAGCAGCCTTACTTCTGTTCTTGGAAAGCATTGAGTTATATTAATTAAAACTGAGACAGGACAAAGCTTAGGGCATGCACAGTAGCACAACTCTTTTTATGTGAAACATAATTCTTTTCTTGTTCTTGCACCAACGAAGTATCCTCTGAATGGCATTGACCAACACAGGTGAGTGTAATATTGCAGAACTTGGGAGAATTACTGATTGCAGAGCTCATTGCCTTGTACCTAAGAGGTTGCATGGATAAAGTGTTCATACTCCAGCTGTTGGTTTACACTGTCCTCCCTGCATTCCCAGTTACCTGGGGCGGGAGCTCACTGCACGTAGGCCATGGACATTCTGGTCTCATTTGTGTAACCAGTAGGATAATATTTAAGCCCTCTGTACCTTAGTTTTTTACAGGGAACTGAGAATTAGAGATTATGATGCTTCTGGCATGGCTTTGTGCATGGTGGTTTTAGATGCAAAACAGGGAAACAGCAAGTGATAACCTGAGCTTCTATCTGGTTTTATTTAGTAAGGTCTGCCTTTTTCACACTAGTCACTGACAAAATGAATGCACTGAAAACTTTGATTTTTATTTTGCCTTATTTACTTATGGTACTGAAAATATGTTTTAAAAATACATTTAACATAGAATGAAGGAGTTTTTTATTCAGAGCTGTCTGATGCCATTGTCAAATGTCTTGTCTTACTTGATGTTAACGTAATTAATCTCTTAAAACTGAAGTAAATTACCATCCTAATCATTATTCTCTGGTTTGTCAGCTGAAGTTAGACCACATTTAATGGTAATGCTATGTAAAATCTGATATGCTGGGAATATATAGCATATTTCTGAAGGGCATGATGATAATCGGATTTGTCTAGACATGTAAAACACATTTTTGATGCCATGAACTCCTCCAATTAATTTCATGAGTTTTTGAGACTCATAATAATTTAACTCAGATGTAGTGTGGGAATTAGAAAATGTAGCAGCCACAAAGTTATTAGCAGAAAAGCCACGGACTTCTTAAAATAATGAGGCCACATCCCCATGTGTTATAAATACTATTGGTGTGTTTTTTCCAGTATTTAATGTATTCACTAAGATTTTTACTTGATTCAGGTACTTGCCTGTCTGAGGAAGGGTAAATTTAGACATTGGGCAATGTAGTGTATCCACTGGTTAGTTAATGGCACACTGCCTCCTGCTGCAGTCAGGCAGGTGTGAGCTTTTTCAGTTCATTGTGCTTCTCTCATCCTGATCCAGCACATGCTGGCTGCAGCAATCCCTGTCCAGAGTGGCTGAGGAGAAGTGGAGCAGGTCAGGATGTCCATGATTTTCCATTGTGGCTCTGCTCGGTAGGAATATAATGTTGTCCAAAACAGCACCATTGGGCCGGTTGCATGTTTTAAAGTTGCAAAATGAGAGGTGCCACAACACCAGTTTTAAGCTGGCCAGTGATGTGGTTGGTCCTGCAGTCAGATGCCTGCATGTTGCCAGCACTTCAAAGTCATGGAACACCCACTGGTTTCCACATTTGTCTTTCAGTTCCCCTTGCTTTCCCCCAAAGTCTGGTGTATAACCAGCTGGCAAAAACATGCCTCTGCTGATGTGTTCATCTAAAGCACTGATGACGTTTCATCTGTCAAGCTGAGTCTTTTCCCATCTCAGTCTGGGTTTGGTATGAGTATTCTCCATACTTCATTTCCCCATGTGCAAAGAGAGGTTTGTCTTTCTCTCTTTCTTTTCTGTCTCTGCAGACTGCCCACAAACACGGTAACACAACATGAGCTGCTCAGGAGACCTGGCTGTGGGGGGCTGAGGGCAGTCTGTCTCCACTGTCTGCCTGCCTGTACCCATCAGCAGGTTTGTCTCCACTGTCAGACTGCACAGGAGCAGTGGATGACTGAGAGAGATGGGCTGTTCCATGGAAAGGACAGTCCCTGGCCCAGCAGCACCCCAGCTAGGCTGGTCTCTAGCCCCCCACAGCTGTGCCAGGCCCTGCCCTGACAGACCCCTGTGGGTTCTCCTCACTGCCCCCAGCTCCCATTCCTAAGGGAGCAGACAACTCTTGCTATACTCAAAAAGACTCACACAGAGAATAAAGGCTTGAAAATCACAGGGATGTTTTAAAAATGAACATCCATTGCTGAAAGATAGACTCAGGTCCTTTTTTTTCTTCCAGAGAAACTTATAACAACCTGCTTATTCAGCTTGATTGCATTCATGTAACTGTTCTTTGCTGCTAATAATAATTACAGGGAAACATTACACAAAGAAAATAAAATTTGTCTTCCTTTAAAAGGTGCGGCTTGAAGTTTTGATGTGTGAAATCCAGTTCTAGCTGGGAGCTATCTGAATTCCCCAAGTAAAATACGCCCAATGTGGAAATGTGTTTCAAAATCAGGAGCAAAAAGTGTGACCTAGAAGCCGCAGGGGAGACAATAAAGGAATTAACTGGAGAAAGCTCCAAATGGAGCTCCAAATCTGCTGAGGGGGACCATAGGAAGGGTTTCCAGGAAGCTCATTGCTTGGCAATATCATCACCCAGAGACATCTGTAGGGTTCTAAATGCCACCCACAATGCATGAACAGGAAAGACAAGAGATGAGGAATAAACTGTATGAAGTGGGCAGTTGAATTCGTGTACAAAGGTAAAATATCTCCATAGGAGAAAGAAGGAGAAAATCTTTTAGGCAAAACTAGGATGATTGTTTCTCAAAGAACAAAAGAAAATCCTAAAGAATGATGGAAACCAAAATTTGAGGCTTTTGCAGTCTGGGCTTGAGCACTTACAGTGCATTGTGGAAGTAAACGAGTCTCCACTCTGTGGACGTTCTCCAAGTATCTGTAAGAGAAGGAGTGTTCCCACTGCCTCTGGGGTTTATCAGCATAGGGTCTGGCTGTACCTTTGGGAATTTTTGGAAGAACTGACATTGCCAAAGCCAAGGCACACATCTTCCCCTTCCACCCTGTGTCCACAAATAGGTGTCAGTGTTGTTGCACCTTAGGAAAAACAGCCTGACTATAAACTTTCATTTGCCAACTGTCTTCTTTTAGCAGTACCTTGGTTTGTTCATCTACCTGGCTGCTTTTGTGTGGGTTGCTGCTAAAAGCAGTAGTCCACTCTCCTCTGATGCGTGTTTCAGCACAGAAGCTTTGAAGATACAGGTATTTTCATTGAGAGCTAACATCTGCCAGCTTGAATGTATGGTGCCAAAATAGCAGTTCCCCACAGCAGACACCACATGTCAGTCTTAGAATAAGAGTGCAGGTTAGAGGAGGGTGCAAATAATTTTTCCTTGGTTAACAGGAAAACTTTGAGGTAGCTCCCTAGGGAAGCTGAATCTTTCCCTGGGGAATACTAGTGAGCCTTAGCATCATCAACAAATTCATTTAAAGTTGTTCCTCCTCTCATGGTGTCAATCTGAAATGTGGGATTTAGCAGAGGACTGAAAAAGTTTTCTGTTTCCATAGGAGCTCCTGAGCTACAATGTTCTTCATACTTGCTGGAAGTGAATCACCTCTGGAATACAAAAAGAAATTAGGTTCCTTTTCCTTCAGTTATATTGTTGTAATGTCTTATTCCAGTGTTCATCCAGGAATACATTCTTAATTACTGATATTATAATACAATTATAAAATCTCTTGATTGGATGCATGAATAAAGCCTTCCAATAAGACAAAGTGCTAATAAAATCTTACACAGCTTGGGGAATATTACCACAATAACACTTAATGAAGAATAAGTCATACATAACAAAAATACAGTAGTACAATGAAAATAATACAACTGTGTTACTAATTAAAGCCCTTTCCCTTAATGTAATTTGATTATAGTCCCATTCCACTAGGGGTCAAATTCATCCCTAGTGTGACTTGGAGAGAGTGGATTCAAGTGATGGATTTTTGTGTTGGGTTAGGGCTACTCGGAATTTTGTGTCATGCTGCTTCTGAAGAAGTTCTGAACACCCTCTTTTGGCATTTGTGTAAATCTGAGCTACAGTTTTTCAGATTTCTTAGCGTCGTGTTCCTGCACGCCCCTGTTCCTTGTGCTCTTGTCCTTGCATGCCTTCTAGTGATACCGGCACTCTACCGAACCAGAAATGTTTGCTTAAACGCAGGCAGTAGAGCGGTCCTGTGACTTGGGGAATACTCGCATCAGTAGGTGGAGCTGTACCGCGCAGCAGGAGCTCACTTGGGTACGCTGGGTTACATCCACATTAACACAGGCATTGCGTTGGTACAGGTCAGGGGAGTGCGTTTGAAGAAAACCTGGCAGCTGTCTCTGACGCACTGCACTTTTATCCACGCCACAGAGCGGAGGGAACGGCGGTCCTGCGTGATCCTGACGAGACAGGACCTTCCAACTAGCAGAACAGAGCCTTAGATTAGGGAGTCCCTAGCATAAAACTGCTTGTTGAGTGTGCTTGAGGTAACACTGACGAGTGTATGATCAGAAATCAATAAACCGTTCTTTTTAAAAATGCCACCTTTGTCTCCTACTAATCAGCTTGCTGACTATTTCATAACGATGAAATCGAGCACTTTCAGTGCTGCCCCGGTATGTATTGGCTACAGTCAGAGGTCTGCATGTGCAGATTTCTTTTTTATTAGGTGTGTTTTCTGCCTTCTCACAAAAGTAAACAAACCGTCATTTGCAGTCGTTGAATTCATTTTATGTTTGTTTGAGTTATTTGGTAATTTATTCTGTATGACTGCTGGTGTTTGAGTGGAATAGCTGTCTGAGTTCATTAGTCAAACAACGAGAAGGCTTCCTGGAGCTGTCTCTCCATGCTTATAAATGTCTTGCTAGTATTAAAACTTTATTTCTATCAGTTTTACTAGTCCTTCCCACAATTTTCAGTTCTCTTAGGCTACACTGCAGTTTTCTTTTTTCGTACATCTCCTGTTCCACAGAAATTGTCTTATGCTGTTGATATCTGGTATTATTTTTATTGCTTTAGTAGCTCTCAAAAGGCATGGTGCCCCACAAAGCAGGCACTGGAACTAATACAGTAGTACATCCTGTAAGCTCTCCTGATTTAATTCTGATCACACAACAGAACATGTTAAAAAACAGTATTTCATTTGCCTCCTTTACTGCACTTATGTACTGGACAGATGGATGTTTCAATGATTCTTTCACTGTAACTGCAAAATCCTTTTTCTGTTCACTTTGCTGGATGATTGCCCATTTAGCACATTTCTGAGCTTGATTCTTCACTTCCAGGCTAATTATTTTACAAGGTGCAATGGCTAATCTAAACTGTTACGTAAAGCTGTCAATACCTGGAATCCATTTTTTTCCTCCTTACAGATACACCCAACCAAACATTCAGTGGAAAAAAAGAATGTGAAGGACAAGTCTCATTCAGCTGTCAATCATATTGCTGTGTAAACCAGGTGACAAGCATCAATAAAGTAGCACATTACATCTCGATGAGTTTTCCTTAACTCTTTCAGTTATCTCAGTGCTTCTTTGCTACAGTAAAATCTGAGGAGACCTACACTTACCCAATTATAGCTATAATCTCAGTGATATGAAATATTGCTTCAGCAATGTTTTCTTTCAAAAACAATCATCCCTTTTTTCTGCCATCCCATATTCTCCCTTGGGCTATATGAGCTTTATGTAGAAGATAATTTGGCATCTCTCAACCAGTGTTTTTTGTCCTTTTCCTCTGAGAGAAATATTAACTTCTTTCAAGAACTTCTTTCCAGGGACTTCATACTGACTAAGATATCTTAATCTTCCCTTTGCTAAAAAAGACAGGCTAAATGATGTAGATCTCAGTATTAGCAATGAGAACTTGTTTCTCTGCCAACTAGGTATGTGTCTTGCAGTAGGCTGATCAAAGATCCCAACATGCCATCATGAAGCCCATGTCAGCGAAGACTCAGGTGGTTTAAAGCCCTAAAGCATGTGTATTTGAAAAATGTATTTTGGAAGAAAGTCTGAATGCAATTAGCAAGGACTATTGCAATACCACAGTTGTCTGAAGCAACAAAAATGGTCGTGTTGTACCCAAATTTTGCCTTAATCACTGTTGACGAGAACTGAAAGAGGGTGTGGACTTAGAGAAGGCACAATTTACAGCAAGGAAAATTCCAGATAAGCTCTAGGAAAAAAGTTAGGTTGGAAAATCATTCAATCAGGCTGCCCAGGAAGGTTGTGGAATCTCTGTCCTTAGAGATATTCAGCACTGGACTGGCCATAACCCTCAGAAATTTATCTAGTTTTGAAGCTGGATCTGACTTAGGAGTCGGTGATACTTAGTGCAATGGACCAAATGACCTCCAGAGGTCCCTTCTAGCCTACATCTCTCTGATTCTGTGGTTATGAAAGAGCTGATGAGTTGGGGTGAGAAAGTAGAAATTGGAAGGATGAAGGGGAAAAGACAATGCTAGTTTTGCTCTCTACTGTAAACAGTTTTCTTAGGTTCTTATTCTGTCTTGGGCTATTACAGAATATTTAAGAAAATGCTGCTGTGTCCAAATGACTCAGATTCACAATGCTTACAGCAGTGCAATGGCAGCACATTTTTAAAAAGGAGTTTTTAAAAGTATTTGCTCTTCTTAGCATGCATTTTCTTGAATCTTGTTGAGTTTAACACTGTTAAGAGCTAGATGTATAGGAATACAATCTTGAAATGTAGCAGGAATATGCATAATAGACCATCTACAGTCTTATCTTCCAAAGAGAGCTATCTGTAAAACAACAGTGCATGTACTTATTACAATATCTGCTTTTGGCATGGTTGAATATTTTCTGTGGAAGAAAAACTAGATGGAGTTTTTTAGTAGCTTTGATAGTCAGCTTATACCTGATGACTTATATCCATTCCTATTGATTTTTACATCCACTCATCAACCACTGGTTTTGTAACTGAATCTGCAAATAGTTTCTGCCTTAAACTCTAAATTTTGGGATGCAATAATGCTCTAAATAGAAAATTGCAGTTCAGAGCAGAATAGAAAGTAAGAAAGTGCTGTGGTGATTATGTTGATTTCTCAAGTTTGATTGTCTCATTTGCTTACGAGTCTTTGAAAACAGTGCTTAAAATCCTTGGGCAAGGATGGTAGGATGGTGGTCAGTAATCTAAAAATAGCACTGAGAACATGCGCAGATTTAGTAGTGACACTGGTGATTCATGATTTATCTGATTCTTCCACTTCAAAAAATATTTCCTTGCATCTCTGCATGGCATCAACTTACATCTTCTCTCCAAGATCTGCTGCATTAAAAAATCAGTAGAGCACAAAGTTGTTCCATTTTCAAAATAATAGGAATCCGGGTTTTTCTGGATTTCATATTTTTAGGGACTCTGAACGAGATCTCTGCTTATATTGTACATTTGTATCGTTTTATTTTTCTTCCTAAAATATGCTGATCTAAGAGAGACTACGTGAAAAGACTGGTAGTAGTAAAAATTGAAATTATTTATGCTCTAATCAGTATTTTTTGCTTAGAAATGCTGTGCAAACAGCAGCACATTCCACCCGTTCACATACACGGCAGACAAAGAATATATTGTCATTCGGTGATCACTGTAAGGGAAACTCACTAAAGTGACATTTCAGTGTAAATTTATGATTTATTAAAACATTTGAAATGTTCTGCTAAATCATTTTCCTCTTTCCTTTCCCTTGTGCCTTCTCTATCTTATTCACGTATAATTCCTTTCTTCCTTATAGGAAAACTCTCTGTGCCATGCAAACTGTGACAGCATTGCCATCCATGTGGTTATTACTTCCCTGATCCTGAGTGAGAGATGATGGCACTGAAAGCAATGGGAAATGACTATGAGAAGTAATTTTAATCTACTTAATTGAACACAGCCAAATGACAGTTACCAAAATGAAGCTCTAGTGTAGTATTTCTGGCAGATATTTATGTTTATGGTTCTGTGTCTGTGTTTGTGGTTTAGTGGTTAAACCAGTAGCTGGTGCCATCTCTGTAGAGGCAGCGAAACTGAGCTGCCCTTTCCCCTCCTCAGGGTGATGCCCCATTTCCGTTACCAGCGGAAGAGTTTCTGAAAGGAAGGTGGATGCTCATCCAGACCCCTGTGCTCTTGTCCTTTCTGTTGGATGTAAAGGAAATTTCATGGTAGTCCCCCCTAGGCAGTACTTCCAGCAGGGCTGGGCTGGCCTGCACATGCGCAGAAGGAAAAGCCATGAGTGTCAATGCAAAGCATTTATTTTTGTGACTTCGCACAGAAACTGAGACTCCGTCTTTATTTGAGTAAAAGTATTGGTGGCCATCTCGTGGTGACTCGAAAGCCAGTCAAGAGCTGTCCTGATTATTATGCTTTCCAAGTTGTATGGTTGGCTCATCCTAGGACCAGATACTGAGATTTGTGGTGAAAACCTAACCCAGAATCCATCAAAACCCGTGAGAGTTCTGCTGAGTATAGGTGGACTTAGATTTTACAGGTACTGGCAAATATTTTGTCTCACCTGACTAACCAACTGACAGGAGAATAAGAGGATTAGTGTCTAGGGGTAGGGAGATTTGCCATAGCTCTGTAACTTCTTTCATTCTTCTTCAGTTTGTAATTAAGGGAATTTTGGAGGATAAGAAGAATTAAATGAAGAGCTCCTGTGGCCACTCTCCCTCCACAGTTCCCTCTTTCTAGAGAGGGCTCCTTTTTTCCCTTGCTGCTGTAGATTGCTTTAGGAAGGCCCTGCAGTCCTGTACTGTAATCGTTACCTTATTAAGGGAAGTTCTTACCTACTTTTTTTAGAAGCTACTAAAATGCATGCACATTTAGCCCTGGAGCCCTAGTTCCCCTCTTTGCACAGACAGGAGCGGCTGTGTTTGATTAACAGTCATGACTGGCACCCAGAAAAATAGCATATAAAATCAGAGGTAAACAAGGATACTTTGATCCTGAGACTGTGCAGAGAAGTAGCCTTCAAACCTCATTAACAAAGACTCAACTGCACGTATCTCTGCTTGATAACAAATGACAGTCAAAGATACAAAGTTTCTGAGTGACGCACTGCACCACTGAGCCCCTGCACTGCCACTGCCATGGACTGGGAATACAGGGATCTTGGCACTTTATAGTCATCACCCTTTACTATTTCATTTAACAATGTATCTGACTTCTGTCCTTGGATTCCCGAGCATGGGCTCTTACCTGTTACAGCTCTAGAGTCTGACAGGAAGAAAATTTGCTTTTATCACTAAAATGTGACTCTGATCACACTTCAAGAGTGGATTTGTTGCTGAAGTAGGAACTATTTTTGTAATCACATTTTCAGAGAGCCAAGCCAGAAATTATTTAACACTGGCAAAGTAGACACATTTTTGTAGCGGGAAAGAGTCATGCTTCTACAGTTCTTGGTGATAACAAACCAAAGATACTGTTTTTGTATATCTGATATAAAAAATGAATTTCCTTTAGCATATCTCTGCAAGTGAGTGCTGTAAAATCAAAAGGAATTGTGTACATTTTTATATATACATGAGTCAGTTGGTGTTGTGTCTTCCATTAAAAGTGAATCAAATCAAGTGCTGCTTATGCCATTACATTTCTAAGAGTACAACCAGATATTATTTTGAACCTCAGCAGAGAAAAGTGCGGTGCACCTGCTCCTCCCAGTTCTATCAACTTTCCATGCAAGATATTTTGGCCTTCAAACCCCATACACTGGTCAAGGTGCATAAGGAGATAGGCTAACTAAAGTTTCAAAATCCTGTCCAAAGGGTCTGAAATTCAGGTGGCAGGAAAAAAAAAGGGATGTAGAGAATGAGAAATATTTTAAATTCGTAAACTAATACATCTGGTATATATCTTTTTGAGACAGTAAGCCAGGTTCATATTGAAATCAACTGCCTCTGCACATTTCAGAGGCTCTTGTGGATAATTGCCATGCTGAACAAATCTTGAAGGTCTCTTTTATGTGACAGAGTAGCTGGGTGTTTGTAAATTTAGCTTTTGGTGGGTCATTTGAAATGATTCCTGTTAACCTGGGCCCTGAGGTCATGCTTTAAGACAGTGAGGTTCCCAAGTAGAAGGCACAAGACAGAAGTAGAAAAGTGAACAGGATTTTTTAAAAATACATTTTTATTTTTCTTTAATGAACAGTAACTGAAGCCCTGTTGTTTAGCAAATCGGGGGCCAATGTAAGTAATTACGAGTGGAAAATACCTTGGTGGCAGGAACCTCTCCTCCAACAGGAAAATCCTGACCCTATGTCAGAAGCTTCCAGGACTGGTCCAGCAGCAAGGTTTCGGGTGAGACAGGGATTACTTTTTGTTCTGTAAGTGTAGATGTAAATATATAGCGGTTAAGTCCCAGTCCTGCAGCAGTTTGATATTACCACATGATGTTGATGGAGCGTTTAGTGGCAAATAACATACATATGGAAAAAATGAGCTTTCATGCTGATTTTTTTCCACCACAATCACTTTCGTGTGATGTGGTTAGACTTTTGTATACAAAGGATCATTTTTATGATCTCCTGAAGTTTTTAAAATTTTGTTCCAGCTAATTTTTCCTTACCTCTCATGATCAAACACTGTATTAGTATTATATAAGCCTTTTAAATGATAGTAATTTGGATGATTTTATTACAAACGTTACATGTAGTTTCCCTTCTTCTTTCTATTTGTGTCTGCTGAAAGACCATAGTAGAAGAGTGATTTACTAAATCCATCTGAGAATTACACAATACTTATTAACCAATGTTCCGTGTTGCTGTTTTACCAGCAAAATATGAAGTACAAAAATTCAGTATAAAGAAATATATTCTAATGTCCTTAAATCATATGGAACATTGCTGTTCTAAGCATAATAGGTGATAGAACAGATGGGTGAAATAAAGTGAGTTTATCTGCCAGCAGCTGCAAGTCAATTAATCAAGAAAGCATGTTTACCATATTTCTATTTCTATTTCTGCCAGAAATGAAAACCCCAGAAGGAAAAAACCCTACCATATCTAACAAGAAAATGCTCAGTTTTGTAGGCCTTTTTTCCCCGCTTTCATAAATCTCTGTAATCCTCTTCAATGGTGTGTGTAGGTGTTTACAAATACTGTGAAGGAGCACCTCCTGGAAGAGCTTCTGGCAGCTGGGAATTGGCTCCAGTGCACACAGCAATGTTATCAGTGCTGTAGGTTTAACTGCAGTACTTCATGCTTTCAGAGAGCAATATTCAAATGACTTGTCAGGATAAACTTTGTATTACGCATTAGCTCTTAGAAAAGCTGGTACTGGAGCAAGAATGCACAAAGACCCCTTTCCCCCTTTCCTGACCTCAGAAGGGTGGAGAAAAATATTTGCACTTTGCTCCATGGATTGCAAAGGGTGAGAGACTGCAACAAAACCTCACTCTTTCTTCTTGTCCTTCTTATGTTTTTGAATGTAGCGAAGACAGCGATTCTAAAGTTTTATGAGGCAGTTTGTAAACCTTTGAGTATTGCTCGATCACATTTATTTTTGGACTCTGCCAGTAATTCTTAGTCCATGACCCATCCAGTCCAGCTTACCTGCAGTTGCCTACGGTCACATTTTCCTGCTTCCAATTCAGACAACTAAACCCCTACTGAGTACTTCCCTGCCAAGCCTCCTTTACAAAGCCAGCTGCTACTGCTGGGACCACCTTTATGTGGTGCCTGTAGGATTACTGCACACACAGTAGAGATGTGTGCCTACAGTCCCATCTTCTTGAGTTGTACAGTGAGATAAAGTTGTCAATGTTCACTTAGGAAATGTTACAGGATAAATATAACCCTTCTGAATACAAATAATGTCTGAGGACACAACTCAAATGTGCCACTCTTGAATAGAGTGACCTTCTGAGGACATGGCAGGGTGGCTTCAGGTGGTATCAGTTGTCCCTTTCATCATAACTGGATCCCTCTATTATGTTAAAGGAAGGTCAGGAACAGGTATGTGTAATGGCCATAAGATGGGACTGTGCAGGGAGGAGCACTTCACAGATTCCATGCCAGAACGACATCATTTTTGCTCTGGAAACACTTTGAGTACAACATGGAGATATTCTGAAAAAGACTTTACTTGCAGGCTGTTGAGACAGAATTGGTGGACTGAGAGCTGGTAATGGAAGAAATAGCTGGAATAATATGAAACCCTAAAGTACAGTAACAAGATGCATTTTCCAATGTAAAACTTGTATGATTGCTGCTTTTTGGAGTAGACTAAGTCCCGGCTGAATTGCAATTGGCAATTTGTTATAGCAGCTCATCTTGAATTTCTCATGAACTGAGACGGTTGTTTTGGTTGGGGGTAAACAGTCCCCCAAAGGGAAGAATGGCACTAACTAAATCAGAAAGAACTGCCTGTTGTACTGCTTTAACTGGAATTTTATTCTAATATCGTCCAGTCCTTCTGACGTCCATCTTTTTTCTCCAGATAATTTTAAAGAAGCACACATACTCAAAGCTAATAAAAAAATGTTTTATTGAAGCAGTTTTAGTAAAGAAAACTTTCTGTCTGGTAGTTCTTCTCCCATCCCCACTTTATCTTCTACTTTGAAGAAACTTTATTTTAAAGCAAGGAGAATTATTTTGGAAAATGTTGAAATGTCTTGTTGAACAGCTGCAGAATGCAGTGCCTTGGGTTTTGCTCCTATTTAAAACATCTTTGCATAAATTAACAGAATGGAAACTTATAAATTTATAATTTATCGACATGTTTTGACTGTGGACTCGTGTTACAAAAATTTTGATTAATTGAAAAAATCACAATATGCCTTTTTCTCCCAGCTTGGAATTAAACCACTTCATTTTCCAGTTGCCACCACTTTAGAAAGAAGAAATATGGAAATGGGTAGGTATAACAGCTACTGAAATTCTCTGGGATGCCTCTTCAAATTTATTTATTTTTCTGTAGTTTCCATCAGTTGCGATTACATTGGATTTTGCTGTGCTTTGGGGCAAAGGATGTACTCGATCATGATAGCTCACAATTTTACACCACCAGCAGCAGGAGAATGTTGATTATCACAAAATTAAACTAAAGCCCACAACATTAAATGGTAATAATCCCTGGTTTTTGTCTGTCTGCTGCTCTGTGCACTCCCACCAGCCTGACCCTGGGAAGTAAAATTATAGTAAGTTTGCCAGTATTCTGAATTCAGACCGAGTTGTTTGCAGTCACAGTGGTGGATTTACTACCAGGAGCTTTCTGGGGGGCTCTGCACTCTCTTGAACTTGGCATTGCCCAAACACACTGTGAGAGTTTGTGTCTGACCCAAAAAACTGCCTCAAAGCTGTGCAAGCAAACACATGAAGCAGAAGCTGGAGCTGAGACTAATTAATCTAGTGTGCTGACTCCAAACATCAATTAGCCGGGCATAAATTTTAATCCCTGCTTGAGCCAGGCAGGATTTCATTTGGTATCAAGAGGTGACAGGCTGTATCATTCATTTGCCACACTTTGTGTTCTGGGAAGAGGCTTATTATATTAAGTCCTTATCTTTTTTGGATTTTACACAGACCCAATCACCTTGTTTCTGGGAATACAAGTGAAGCTGCCTCATTCAAAGGGTGCTTAATGTTATTTCTTCATTCTTGTCAGGTGCCACCCTTGTCAGTAGCCCCAGTAAGCACCCCAGTTTGTGTACTGATTTGAGGTGGTGCACCACTGAAGGACATACTGCAACCTGAGAAGCACAATCCCAGTGAAGCCAGGAGGCTGCCACAGCTCATGCTCAAAGAGCTGGATGGTTTCAGTCAAAGTAAAAAACGCACAGCAGTAAAACATATATTAGCACAAACCTTGAAGTCATATATTAATTTAATATATAGGAAGAAAATTATTCTAGAAACATCTGAATTGGCTTCTCAGTCTGTGTGGGAGCCCATACTGGCCTGTGAGTCCTGGTTTCAGTGCTGTCCAAATCACTTTTAGAAGTCCTTTTTCTGCAGAACTGGGGAATAATAGTTACTGTGCAATTGGATGTAATGTCTTGGGTTGTGAAGGGCAGAGAAATATTAACCACAGTTGGCAGAACAGCTGGGACTTGAACAATTAGCCTCTAGACACATAGATAAAGCTCTCTTCCTCAAAGCCCTAAGATGTTTTGAAGGAGATTAGTTCCTCGTTCTCATTTTGCTTTGCAAAAATTGTGTGAAAGTTGCAAGATTATATATAGCGACAAAACAGCCTATAGCAGTGACCGGAATTATGTTACCTGTGATTAATAAAAAATGACAACTCTGTCTGTATGTGGCCTATTTCAGCAGGAGGAATCCAAAAGTTGCAAGCACAGAGCCTGGTCTCCATCCTGCTGCTCTCTGTGGTGAAGGAGTCATCACTTTAGCTAGTGCAAGAACAGGCCTTTTGCCTGCCTTTTTCCTAGAATTTGTGGAACTACTGTACAAAGTACACGTGTGGCATGATTAATCTCCCACTGTACTGTAGCCACTCCATGTTTGACACACCATAAGATCCAGCAGTTCCACTTCATCGCATCACTCCAAAATAAAGGACAGTAGTTGGTTCAAGACTTTGGGGCAGATGTTTTCTCTTCCTTTTTTGCTGTCTGACCTACAGGGCTGGAGGATCCCACTGCAAAAGCAATTCATGGGGCAGGAGCCCAAGCTTTGTGGCCTGCAAGAGTTTTCCCATCAGCACCTGCATGCTGAGAGTGCCAGGGAGGTGAACTAGGATAAAAGTAAAGCCCTTATGCAAGGCTCTGTCGGGTTTCTAAGGTCGTTGGTCTGTGGGTGTCATAGGGGATGATCTTCTGGAAGCTGTAGTAGTTGATAATTTGCCCTCAGTTATTGTAGCTTTAATTTCTAGCCTCCAAAATGGCCTACACTCTGTAGTGTAAAAAATAAAAGCAACTATTAGCCATACAAATTCCTGGGGTTTTTTTTTTTGGGGGGGGGGGGTGTTTGTTTGTTTGTTTGTTTTTTCCCTTTCTGTGTCCTTTTTGACAAATACAACAATTTCCACGTCTCCCTTAATTGGTTTCTTTAGAAATCAGGCACCTTCAGCAACTTGATGCCCCTTTCTCATAGCACCGAGTAAGTGGTTCATTACTGACTGGGAGAGACACTGTGCAGTTGGTATCTGTAATGACTTGATTTTGCTGTGCTGTTTTACTTGTCTTTTCTCTAAATAAGAAAAATTCCTGTGAAGTGGGGGTGGTGTCAGTTTTGTGATCAGATGCGGCCTGCAGCAAGATAAACATGGAAATGGTAAGGAAGACCTTATATTTACTCTCTGAAGCTTTTTGTTCAGTGTAAGATAAAGGTCACTTTAGAGAAACATGTCAAGTTTTCTAGGCTGGCTGACATCTAACATAACCAGAGAACCAGGAGGTTTAAAAAGGATTTAAAACAGCAAGGGAAAAAAGGAAATATTCTAAAAATATTTTTTTGAAATCTACAAGTTTGCTTTTTGAATGTAAGGAGATTCAATCTGGGTCATGTCTTCTGAACTGCAGAAAGCTTCAGGTATAAAATGATCTTTCCTCTTACTGTTTAAAGATGCAGCACAATGAACCTATCACTTTCCCCTCCCTTGTGTTTTCCAGCCATGGTAAACTTGGTAAAGTGAGATGACACTTAGCAGATATTTATATGCTGGATTTCAAAACCGAGCATACAGCTTTAAAGAATAAGCCTCAACAGATACAAGTAATAATACCAATTTCTGAATCACTTCCTGAAACCTCTGTTTCCTTTGACATGTCTCATTCCTGCTGAAATTGGAAGAACTGGAATATAAGTTACTGTAGAGGTCACAGTAATCAGAAAGTGTAAATTTAAAAAGAGCCCTTTAAATAGTGATGGGAGTGTGCAAAATGTGCTTCCTCCCCCATCCTTTGTCTGATGCAGAATGACAGTGATTTTCTTCTTTGATGGTCAAGGTTTTAGAATTTGTGCCCTAACAGGTACACTAGGCAGAAAGGCAGAGGAAGCTCTGATTTTGAAGCTGTTGGCTTCTTATCCGGTAGGTGTATCAAAAATCCTCGGATTCTGGAGAGCTAAATGGGTGGAGATTTGAGATGCAGCACCATTTTCGAGATACAGCACCATTTTCATCAGCCTGACAGGGAATCTGGTGAAAGGTTGGCCTTGGTCATCAGCCTAAATCAAATTAATAGCTTAAGGGTCTCTTTCCTGTTCTAATAATATCACGAAGAGCACCACGACTGTTGGCAGTGTCTGCTCTTTCTCACTGAGCAAAGGTGCACATTAATGTGACAAAGCAGGATGCCCTTTTGAGGGGCACTGGCCTGTCTGGGAGCATTGGCTGAATTGTTACTTGCATTTATTTTTCTTTTAAATGCAGAAGTAAACATGACCTGCCTCTCTAGCAGCTTTAAAGGCCTTCCATGAACAAAGTGGATGAAGAACACGCAAGAATTTGACTTGGCACTCTCGGAGGAGACCTCTGACGTTTGACACTGGATAATGCAGTTCAGAAAGGGTATTTACAAGCAGGTCGAGACACAGCTTGGGTCAGCTTGGGTCAGGCTAGTGTTGCCCACCTTGTTGCAGTTCATACATTTATAATGTGACAACTGAATGATCAGATAGTGAGATAAAATCAAATGTGCTTTTAAATCCTGCTGGAAAAACACAGGCTTCTGTCAGCCACTCATTTCCTGATGCAATGGGTACTCTGCACCCTGGCTGCTGGGATATGTCCTCCCTCTAACAGCGAACCAAAATATTTCAAATTTTAGTAATTTCTGATGGGAAAGCCAAAGCCACTGAGCTTTCCCAGAGAGCTGCCAGATTAACTTTGTCCCTCTTTCCTCCACTGGTGCCCTCACCCTCAGGCACCAGGTTGGCCCCCCTGTCACCGTGGCGCCGCAAGGCTACCATGGATGTATTGCAGCACAAGCTCTTGCACCCACATCCCTTACTTCACAGCTTGTCCTTTCTGGCTGATCCTGCCTATACTGTGAGGGTGGCACTGCCTAACTCCTGAATCAGATGATAGGGGTGAAAAGGCAATCAGTTTAGGGTCACTTACTGAAATTAAGCCTTAAAATGATTATATTTTCCTGCTAGATCCTACATCATGGGCACGAGTGGTTCTGAGAACTTATTGGCTATGTAAGACATGGCTTCTCCATGGTTTAGGGCGGGTAACATAGCTTCACTGCAGCTTCTAGGACTCCAGGAGTGCAACTGAGTGCAGCATGGCACAGCTAAGACTTCAGGGCATGCCTGTCCTTGCTTCTGGTGATGCTCTTCACTGCAGCTTGGTACTAGGACAGTCTGAAAACTGCCCTTAAAGATGACTCAGGAATGTGTGACATGGCTGGCCTAAGAAGAAAGAATGAAACATTAGGCAGCTACATGCAGGCACTGAAAATTAGGGCCATAGTGCCTGAATGTGTCAGCAGGCAACAGTACCAGTGTGCATTTTCATGTTTTTTTTCCATTTCAGATTGATAAACATTGTATTCAGTCATTCACCAAAGTTAATAAAAGATGCTGGTAGCAGGCTTATGAGACTGAATTCCTTTATTCAGAAAAGATACTCCACAGAGGCAGTGAAAACATTCACATCCCCTAGACAACTCTTTCAAAGTGCCTTTATGCTCAGTCACCATCTCTGAGACATTAAAGGGCAGTTCAGTCACAATGTTTATGGAATCCTTGCCCTTTCGACTTAAACTGCCTACAGGGAAGACAACTAATTCTGGCTCCTTGGAATGTAAACAGTAAGGACTGGTTTTTTGAGCACCATTTTTCTCCCCCTCCAAAAATTATAACTATCATTAATAATAAGGTTTTTCATTTTATTTAAAACCTTCTCTACTACAGTAATTTCCATACTCCACTGAAATATAGATTGTCATGACCAAATACTCTGCTCCTTCACAGAGCTGTTTTTATAATAGCTCCTAAGTGAGCCACAGGACTGTCTTCCTTGCACAGAGGCAAGAAATGAGGAGCTTTTGCTTACTTCCAACCTTGCACCCATCATCCTCAGGCACAGAATGATGGAGAGTGGAGGTCCATTCCTCCAATGTGCTGACTCACTCCCCTCTTCTCAGTTGGTACATAAGTCAATAGCATTTACTTCCTGTGTGAAGCATAAAAATCCCTGGATTTTTATAGCTCACAGGCAACAATATTTCTCCTCTTGCAACTGGTCATGTACCTAGAACATAATCATATTCTTAGCAGTTAATTTTAAGAAGGAGAATAAATCGAGGGCTGTCAAGATTATCTGTATATTTAGCATCTTTGTATAGTCCAGTTTTGTTCTCAAATCTTAGTTATTTGACGATGGTAGATAAATGCTTCTTTCTCTCCTGTTTAGTAACAAGACTTTCATTTGAACAGCTTATTGCTCTTAAGAAAGTGGCTGTAGAGAAAAATCACTCAGAATTCAGGGAGGGCCAGCCTGTTTCAGGATAGATTTTGCTTTCTGTGATGGGGTATGTTTTAGACAGTTAACCTGGGCCCAAGCAGCCACTAAGAGAAATAGCTGAAATAGCCTTGTGCAGAGCAGATTGTAAGGGGAGATATGTGCCAAGTATCAGCCTCCTATTCCATAAATTGTAGGATTTTAGGGAATGTAAAGAAATAAATACAAACACAGAATGCTGAGGGCTTTTATTAGCTGAAATCTTTTGAGAGAGCTTAGGTAAATGAAGACTCTTTTGTTCACTGTAGTCTCTGTGGAGAAGAGAGATCCAGACCACCATTGCTCAAATCTTTTTATTGACAGTGCAAAGAGTGTATTAAAGGACAACATTAGATTTTAATAGGTTTCTGTATTTGCTCAGCACTTGGTTAGCTTTAGTGCAAATGGACATATTTCTTGTTTTCTGAAAGTAGTACAGGCTGTGGCATTTTGTCTGCTTCCTCTTTGGTGCTGCTTTCCTTTTACTTTCAGGGCCACAGCTCAGCGCAGATTTGACTCAATGCTGAGCCCTGAGCCAGCCTCATCAAAAGGAAACCTTCCCACAGTGTGTATGAGGCAGAAGTCACCTTTCCGTTGAGGGACATCAATGACTTCAGGAAAACCAGCAAACCGAAGAGAGCACTGAGGCAGCACTTGTGGGCTGATGGTGACCAACACCTGACACCACATGTCCCATAGACCAGCCATAGGTGCTTCTGCTGGTACTGGCCTAAACATGCATGGGAACACTTACGCCTAATCCTCCTTATTCTCTCGTGGACAACCCTTCTAGGGCTCAAAGAAATGGTCCCTCATGCCACCCCAAACATCACACAGGACACCTGAAGCCTCAGACTGCCCCATTTCATCGTGATCATAGACTTTCCTTCTTGTTTCTTCCTTCGATCACCAGACAGGGATCCCAAACAACTGCTCTCCCTGAAGTCCCTCCAGCATTCCTGCAAGACGGCTTGGTGACCAGACTTGCCACCTACTGGAAAAGGGATGTAAGGCAGTCTGTTTTCCCACCTAGAGCTGTCCTAAAACATCCATGCTCAGCCTGTTAATCCTGATAAACCATTTCTTTTTTTTTTTAAAGAATAAAAGCTTTCTCTTGCTGCTTTGCAGCAATTTAATCTCCTCTCACATATTCTAACACCAGTGGTTCCTGATCAAGGAGTTGAAACCTCGTGTTTTGTTTTCAGTATTGTCTGAGCAAAGGAGTAAGTCTGACCGACATTGAAATAAAGAGGAGTCTGCTTTCCAAGACAAAAATAGTTTATCATCCTCTGCCTTTCTCAGTAAGTTCTAAGCTTTTAGCTGTTCTTCTAATGGCTGCTCTGAATAACTGGTTTGTTGTTTACAGGCAGAGATGTAGCTGTCAGGCTGGTTAAGGGGTTCTGGTCCTATATCCATTTTTTATCTATATTACTGCTGCCTCCTATTTCTTTTCTAAGATCTCTAATTGCCATTCCCAGCTTGTGCTGTCATTAGTTCCCTGTGCCTCTCACCTGGTGCTGCTGTGAACTCACCACAGCAGTGATTTAGGAGCTCTCCTACCCACCTGAAGTTTTGTAGATTAAATTGAATATATGTCCCCATCTACAAGGCTTGGGAACTGCCATGCTCTCCGTTGCAAGAGAGAGAAGCAGGTTTTGACAAGCATCCAAAATACAAGTGTCCCCGAAACTGCTGGAAGAGACAACAGTTAGACTCTCAAATACTAGGAAAATAATATTTTTGCTTTCAGGCAAAAGACTGGATAAGAAGAGAGCTGAACGAGTTTTGACCTCTGACTTGTCAGGTTTTGTCCTTCAGTTAAGACCTTAACAGAAGGGCATTTTTCCAGAGGACACTCACTGATAGGGAGAAAAGAGAGATTGCAGCATAAAGAAAGAAGAAAGGATTAAAAGGTAGAAATTAAACGGAGAAAATCATCGTCTTTTCCCTTTGAACGTTCCGCCAAATCCTTTGATCTGTTTTTGGAGCTGTGCTCTCTCTGCTGAGGAAGATGAAGCAATGTCCCTTTCAAATCTTTGCAGAGGCATCTGTTGTTTTGTTTGTTTATACCAGACAGTCCAATTCATTATCTCTTTTTGTTCCATCAATATACCAGACCTGGGGGAAAGGGGAGAGGGGAAAGACCAGCAGTCATTAATGCTAATACAGCTTGATTAGTGTGGGAAACCAAAATTAAACTGTAATTTTGAGAGCTGACCCAGCTACTATCATGAAATACTTTTCCTGCTCTACAGCATGATGGTAAAAAAATATCATCAATTGCTTAGATTTCCACTCAGGATTATGTTTTCATTCCTATTTATGTGGTAGCTGTTAAACAATTTTATGAGATTTTACAAAGGACCAAATTTTGCACACAAGTAGTCCCACTGAGCTGGATTTCAGCTCAGTAATACAGGGGTAAATGCAGATTAGCTCCTTCAAAGGCAGTGGAATAAGTCCAGATTTACTGTGGCATTTTATTATGACTATTTCTATGAAAAAAAAAAAAAAAAAGACAAGCAGGCACTTGCTTAAACTCTCCTGAGACAGTCTGGAAGAAACTGTATTCAGGTTATCAGACATGATGGTTTGGGAGGTAGAAGAAACTGACTGTGAAGGTTTTGAACTAACAGTCCTTAGAGAAGTAAAATTTCCAGAGATGCCAACAGGGAGTTTGGTGAGGAGTGAGGGATCTCAGTACTGCACATAGGTCTGTTAGAATACCAGTGGAGTAATTGCACAGGGAAACAGAGTGACTGTTGTGAGCAAATTCACAGATTGTTTGGGAGAAACAGTACATCTCATAGGTAGGAAAGGCTGACTTTAAAGCACTGGTTTTTGCTTTGCATTTTAAGTTAGCTTATAACCCAGCCTAGCATTTAGATCACAACACACCAGCCTGAGAAACTACTGCCTGGGAAGACAGCCAAGAGCTAAGAAAATTAGCAAAAGGAGAAAACACATTCTGTAAATGTTGAGCTTCAGAGAAGGTATGCTCCAGCCTGATATTTTTACAATTTTCTTGGGACTGATATTCATATCCTTAAAGCAGTATGTTTTTATGTGAACAACAGTTGCTTCTTTTTGATGAGAAATGAAAGGTTTTGCACCTCTGGTTCCTACTGCTTTACTTCCTCCTGGGCTCACTTCTTCTCTCCCCATCCCAGTAACTGTTCTACAGCAATCTATGAGTAGTGAATTCAATATAAGAGTGACAAGTCCTTCCTTCTATCTTGTCATAGACTGCAGCTTTAAAAAGAAAATGTACAATGGGTGGTCTGCAGTACTGTTTATTACTGAGCTATTCTCTAACTGGAGAGAATAATGTACAATTAGCTTAGTAATAAACAGAATTGTAGTCCACTAAAAATGGTAAAATTAAAAAATTAAAGAGGGTTGTAGCTCTGCACTTGATTAGCCTGCCAAGATGAATAGTTATATGCATTTTTAAAATAACAACACATGCTATTACAAGAGTAGAGCTTGGGCAGAAAAAATTCCCTTTGACTATATTGCACAAAAATGACTCAGAAGGGTGTAGTGTCCTCTGAAGATGCAATGCTGTATTTCACAGAGCTTATGCACATGCCTACAGAAGAATTCCACTTTGGTTAACAAACATATTTTAAGGATGGAGTTACAGGAGAAGACATAGGGTGCTAGGTAATAATGTTAACATTGTTTAGTATCCTGTAATAAAACAGGGGAAATAAACTGGAATAATGTGGCTGATCCAATTTGAATTTACTGCCCAAAGATGCTCATAGATCTTCCCTGTAATGTAAATCAAATAGTGCTATATATCAAGGACTATAAAAGGTGAATAAAAGGAGCCTAGGTCACACATAGTGTTTTGTGAAGAGTGTGAGCTCCAAGTTGCTTCTTAAGGGGAAACTTCTGAAATATGATCTCAGTTGAATTAATTGAAAGTCTTTCCAAAGCAGTGTAGCATTAAATTTGTTTTACTGTCTTAGATTGTGGGGTTTATGCATTAAGTTTGAGTACATCCCAAAAATTTGGCAAATAAAGTAGTCCTAGAGTATTAAGAAATTGAGATTTTTTTTTCAGCTAAAGGAAGGTGTATGCAAAAAGAACCAACAAATTACTCTGCCACTGGCACTAAAAGATTGTGCTGGCATGACCAGTGATGAGTAAAGCTTTTTGAATTGAAAATAATAAAATCTATTCCCATTCCCATATGGGTCGCAAGAAGTTGAACACAGTAGATGCTTAAACACAGCAGAATGTTGTCTTTTCTTAAATGATAAATTGCTTGGTGGTAAAGAAGCCTCACATGAAGTGATTTTGTACTCCTATTTTCTATAAAATATGTGATTGGTTTTATGATCATTTTACTTTATTTTATTGCATTCATATGGTTCTTGTAATAAATTTTCAGCATTATTTTTACCAGTAGAGTAGTGAAAAATAAGAATAGAGTTATATGGTTGCTGAAATAACTTATATTTGAATATATATAAATATAAAAAATATATTTTCCGACTTGAAATCCTAGTTTGAGACCGCTAAAACTGTAAATAGAAACCCTATTTGAATGGCTTTATCACTTTTTAGAAAGCCCTGAACACAAAAATGAACAATCAAGGACATTTACAGTAACACTCTTTCTACAGTGAAAACAAAAAAAATCAATACAACGATAATAAAATATAGCTATTGTGAATCAAGAACTATCATAATTACTACAATATTTATGTTTTTATATAATTACTGAAGCCGATGACATAGCAAAAGTGAATCTAGAAGACTAGGCAGCAGTATTTTTTCTGATTGGCCATCCTTCTTTCTGCCCACAGGATGCGGGACTAGTTTCAGGTACAAAAGAGAGAAAGTTCTGCTCATATTTGATGCCAGTGAGGTTTTCCTGGTGTGCAGCACAGCCCCGTCCTGTTTTCCCAGCCTCAGGTACAGATGTTGTGCTGCAGGTGAGCTACAGGACCTTTATGCCTACTGCAAGCTGCCTGTGATGAGACCCTTCTCCAGAGAAGTTGGTCCATTTTTCAGTGTCTGTTCTTTGCAGGAGCCCAAAGGGGATGGAGCCGGCCAGAGCCTGCACTGTATTTTTAGACACTTAAATAAGAAAGAGATACATAAAGTTCCTGCTATGATTTACAGCAGGGATCCCAGACTTAATTGGCCAGATGTTTTGACAGCTGTGATAGATTACAGTTAAAACCTGGTTCTTTTCCATATGCACGACTTCAGAAGTCAGAGGGAAGGACTGAGCTTTCCCCGTACGTTGTGCACAGTTAGGGAGGACCTTCCCAGGGCCTCTCTGCTGCCTGGGGTGGGTTTGGACTCCCTGCTCTCACCGCACACTTGTGAGAAACTGCCTGGTTTTGCAAACGCTGTTAGAAATAAAGCTCTGCACCAACCTCCCACCTAAGTTTTTCTACCGATCGGCCCTTGTATGCACCAAAGCAATGGGAGTAAAAATCAAGGCTGGGATATGTAGGCTGCCTAGGTATATCCACTGCTGTCATTTTTGTGGACACAGCTGTGGAAAAGAAGCCTCTGTACTCAGTTTCTCCTCCTTCCCTTGCAGTTTCTTTGGTCAGAGGCCTTTGAGATATCCTTGATGAAAACACTTTCAGGTTGTAGAATAATGACTGGAAGAAGGAAGCATTACTATGAAAGGGACATTCCATTCCATTATACAACGAATTTGTTACAGAATTCCAAAACTTCTTGCTGAGCAGAATCCTGGTTTACTGTGTAGGAATGAGAGCAGAGAGGAACCTGTTTCACTGTCAGGGAGGGAGCTTTGATTTTCACTGCTTTTGGCCAGTGTGCCATGCCTATTTGACATGTTATCAGTCACATTTGACATGACAATCTTCTTCAGATAAATCTGTATTTCCTACAAAGGAAGGGGTTTGAGGCCTTTAGACATTCAGGTTTTTTGTCCTTCACAGAAGACATTTATAAGAATTCACAGCTTCAAATAATAGCCTGACAGTCTACAATAAGAGTCTGGTAGATATGATGATGTCAGCTTCTTGCCTTCAACCACTTTTTTTTTACATTAAAATGGAAACAGGATTACTGTTGTATGGTCTTGCAATTTAATAATTTTCAATATGCCGTACACTTTCCAGTCTCTGTAATATTCAGAGCCCAGAAAATTAGCTGTTTCATGCTCAGGTAATCACTTTTGCAGTAGAGGTGGGTCTAAATAAAGACTTACTTCTGAATCAAACACAATTGTATTTTCTTTTTCTTGCATACTGGTCAAATTTCATTGCATTTACACTTAGTTGCTGATAATTATTGTCAGAACAGGCAGAACAAACCCTGTGGCTCCTGACAGGCTAGAAAACATCTTTCAGCACTGCTGTGCTGAGCTGGGTAGAGGAACCTGTGCTCCCTTACAGCAACTGAACTCCGGTGAGAGGAAAGCCACTCACCAGGGAGAAGTGTAGAACCCCTTCTACAAAGAGGTCATCATTATTTGTTGGTCCTTTGCACCTCAAAAGCTCAAGCCTGAAAGTATGCTCTTTTTCTTTTTTTATGAAATGAAGCCAGTGGAAGAAAAACACCTGCTTGTTTGCAAGCATGCCAGCTGTGCAGGTATCTGGCACTAACATACATGTCAGAACTTGTTAAACCATTTGGCTGCTTAATACATAAAGAAAATCCCCTAAGGAAAACATCTTAGTTTTTACCTGTGATTTGAATTACCATTGAGCTCAGTTCTATTGTCTTTTCCTTCTTCGCAGAGAAGAAACCCATGTTTAATTTTCACTTACTTTGATGGGCTTTTGATCCGTTTAATTAATCTGAATAAAAAATAAAGGACCCCTAAAATCTGTAACCGATTTTGGAAACAATTCCTTGTAGTTGTCAGAACAGACCAACAAGTATGATACTTTGTTTCAGCTTTTAGATATCAATGAAAGTAAGGGTTGGAGCATCTGAAGTGAAATGGTGCAAAGAAGCAGTGCTGTTCTTCATAGCCTTGGTACAATTATTGCATTAGCAAACTTTCCAATTAACCTACGATCCACAGCTTGACGATGCAGCGATCACTCAAAGATGTTGCAGCTGTCCCAGAGGAATCTAAAGTGTCTAAAGTGCTAGATGTATTTATTACAGCGTCTGCTTTCCTGTGTGCCAGGAACCATTCTAAGTTCATTCTCCATCTGCATTAATGGCTGCTTTACTAAAATGCATACTCGGGCTGAGTGGTCTCTAGAATATCTGACAAGAAATGAAGCTAGCCTCCACAACGTGGGGTGCAAATGCACACATTACAGCTGCTTTTGTCTAGAAGTAGCTCAGGCAGAAATCAATATATAAGTGAGGCAGAAGGTAACTGTCAGACAATGAATAGTTTCGGTCACCTGCCTGTACCCCAACCCAAAATCACTCACACACTTGGCTGCCAATCTTGCATCTGTTTTGAAAAGATTTTGATGCACCATTAAGCAATCCTCATGTGTGAGCTACCAGCATAAATCAGCTTTTGTTTGAAGAAAACAGGCTGCTGGGCTTCTCTTCAGTGTTTCTGTACTCCAGAAACTGCATCAAACATGGGTAAACCCCCATATTTGTGCCTTAAATTCTAGATTGCTCTGAAAGGAAACACAGACTGAACGATGTACAGTACAAGGAAATGGGATGTTCCAGTTCAAGTGAAACGGATGAAACACTTCTAGACCAGGCAATCTTTGACACTGAATAACAGATAAGCGGTAATACATGACTCAAATATAGAAATAAGGTTTTTTTTCCTAAAATCTTTACTGGCGTAATAGTAAATCAGACTTGGGATGTTCTTGTTACATTTTTGTTCCATACTTACCTTCTGTCTAAACCATACATGTAAAACCAGAAAAATTTGAAATATTCAGGATTTACCTCACTTTTTTTTTTTTTTTTTTTGGTGATGAAGCAGGTTCAATCAGCCATTACTATGTTAAAACCTGCTGTTTCTCTAAACAGTCCTTGAATCATCTGGTCTGCCCAGGAAAATTCTCCCTGTATTTAAAATCTAACATTGCAGATATTTCAGGTCACATAGATAAGAGCAACCCTACCTAGAAATACATTTTGTATTAAGTTTTTTAGTAGAGATGAGATTGTATCAGTTTCTTAATGAGAAATTCAAGTAGTATGTCTCAGAGCACTGAGTTACATATTCAGTGACACAATTTTGAAACAAAATTCTATTGCTCAAACCCATATATTTTCATGTGTCTACCCTTATGCAGTGTTTCTGGATTTAAGAACCTAGAAACCTCTGAAAGTGGTGTGCTTCGTTATCCATTATGCCATTCAATGGAAATAATCAGAACTGTATTGGAGATTAATTTGGAGCTAGTTTGGCTATCGGACGTTTCTGCAGCGAAAGGTAACCTATCTGGATATTTTCAAACTATCGGAGTTACTAGCATTGAAGTATTTGAAGCATCTGGTAAAGATTCCTTTTCTATTATTATTATTATTATTTTCAAAGGTAATAAAAATGCTGCTATTTTCTCATTAGCACACACAAGGCTCAGGGAAGTCATATCCACTGTGAATATGCATTGAGAGACTTTTAAACCTTAAAGACAGAACCTTTAAAATATAATTTAGTGAGAGTTTCTATGACACTAAAGACATGAACTTTGAAGACTTAAATCTAAAATAGCAACGTGATGATGAAACCATAGTTGTCACCAAAAGCAACAGCAAATTCAAAACAATTGTTGCTTTCTTGAAATTTGGCATCTTTTTGTCAATGAAGCTGCCAGAAGAAACTAAACAAATGTCTTGGAATGCACTGAGCAGTTTAAAGTCCATCAGGTTTCTCAAGAGAAAATTACTTCCTTACTTCGCTGGAGAGTTCACAAGCAGGTAAGAGGTAAATCTCTTTGAGTTGAATACCAAAGCTCATAAGATACTAGAGAAAACAGAGTTTTGTTAAGGATTGAAAAAAATTAATATTCCCTTTTCTGTTTTGAACGTAATGACATTGTAGAAATGGCTTTAAACTAAAAGTTGTGGACACAGGTGAACATCACAGGGGCATGGACAAGGTACTGAGACCATGGTAGTTCTGATCAGTGCCTGTTCCACTGATTCTTGCTTAATGCTTTGTCATTTAGTATTAAAGACATGGAAGGAAAAAATTAAGTAGGACCCAAGGTGAGACAACACCTTCTATAAGCACTGAAACTAACGCCTGTTGTCAATCAAAATTGGTTGATTTTAGCATAGATTTTAGAAGTTGTAAATTTAGTGGCATGTTTTCCAAATTGTCATGTTATTCAAAAGTGTCTCCATGTGTCTGCCCCCCATCATCCACATAGACTCTGCAGTGTCTAATAATGTGTGAGCCTTGTTTCACTCAGTTCAGGCTCTGAATAGGGTTTTCTTTCTTCTGGACTATGTTACCAGAACTTGTAGAAACAAAATAATTTTTGGGGATTCTTTATTCCTATTAAACTAAATGTGACCAGAATATGAAACTAGTACTGAAGAAATGGAATGGAAATAAACAGAGGAGTACCTATAAAGAGCTGGAACTTGAGGGCCAGTTCCACATAAACCATATATAAATAAAAGATAGGTTTCAGTCTGTGGATTGGGTACAGGGGAGGGTACAAGGAAGCGAGAAAGATCATTGTATTTCAAGCACTATGGTGTATTTGCACAGAATACATCTAAAATCTGGTACATGTGGCAGGATGTTCTGATACAAACCTCAGCTTTATCAAGACTGCGAGAAATTATGCACATTGAGAAATCCCTGATGCTCGGGTGCACCTACCTTAGGGACATAGCTAAAATATAAGAGTTACAATAGTTCTTCCCTTTGTCTCAGGTACTTGTTTCATTTCCCAAACCCCTGGATGCAGCAAGGAATTTAGATTTAGATGGTGCCAGATCCCAACAAAGAGAAATCAGGAACTGGTTCAGACTCATTCCTATTTTGAAGCACAAAAATGATGGTCCAGAGCATTCTGAGGCTTGGGCATCATTCAACTCCCTTATCAGAAACCCTCCAACTGTTTCTGTCATCTCTGAATGGGGAATAAATCTGATTCTATTATTTGCTATTTCTAGGTCAATATCTGATCCTCTGCTGGGAAAAACTGAAGTCCATGGACACTTTGTACTAGCAGAGAATCTTATTTTTTCTCCTTCAGCTACAAGGAAAGAGGTTGAAAACTCCATAGGGAAAAAAGCAAAGTGAAGCAATCCATTTGTGAGTCTGGGCATGTGGTTGGGAGAAGGGCTGTTGGGGAGGATGGGAAGTCATTGATTCCAGATGCCTTGCTCAGCTCTCTCTGTATGCCAGCAGCAAGTGTGGACATACTTTGGACTAACCTGGGCTACTGTGGGGTTTTTTCCTTTGAAATGTGTAGTTTCTTCCAGTCTACAGTGCTAGCTCCCACAAGGGCCCTAGCTGGAGGAGACTGCCTCTGACACCACCCTGCCTCCAGCAGCAAACCCCTGCCTCTGTCCCTGTCCCTGCCCATGCAGGCCACTGCCTGCAGCACCACAGTACAAGTGCTGGCAGATCCAGGAGAATCCCCCTATGACAGCCCCTCTCAAGCATGAACTGCGATAACTCTCACTCTTGAAAGTCAGCATGACGCCCATAATTTATTTATCCCGAGATGTATTCATCCATACATTATTTATTTGCATTTGTTTTACTACTATCATTACAATTTCATAAACAGAAGCATAGAGAAGGAGATGGGAAGTTAAAGACAGAGGTAGCTGCTGGACAAAGACCCTGGGCTTGCTTTTCCTTGGCTTCTGACTGCCTCCAGGTTCTGTATGAAGGCATAACACAGAGCAAGCAAAATTTCTCCTCTCTCTATTCCCTTCAGCAGGTTGGTGGAAATCCTTTCTGCCACCTAAATTCCTCTCCATAGCCATTTATATCCTGTTGATGTGATGAGGACACTGGAGTGTAGCAAAGTGGTAGTCAATGCTGCCATGTACAAAAGCCAAAAGGAAGACAGGGATGGGTAGGGAAGGGATGTTGGTGCCACAGGTCACCATCTTCCCTTGTTAGTGCATTCTGTGGGTGCAGGTTTCTGTGAGGAGGAGGAGGAATGAACTGGCTTAAGGTCTACTTGTACAATGAACAGATGTAGATTTACTATTTCTGGCCATAATGAGGTGTGGGGATTACAAGGGAAGTGGGAGATTGCCTTGAAAGGAGTGGGTGGAAAATCCTGTGTAAAACATCACCTCCCTGGCACCCTTCCTCCACAGGCTCGCTTCGCCGGGCTGGGGACAGATGATTGGGACTGATTGGTTTGCTGTGCTTCGGCCGTGGCAGCTGCTGCCCCTACGTGCTCATCACGAGTCAGCTGCAAGGCAAGGAGCGTTGGCTTAAGCCACCTCCGTGATCATTGTCTGGAGACAGAAACTCAAACACCAGGTACATTAAGGTACAAGATTGAAGGCTGCTGGGTTTCCCATTAGGGAACTTGAGCCCTTCAAAAAGCCTTGAGCCCAGGGCTTTTAGCAACATGTTATTGACTTTATAAAAGTCATAGTAATTTTGCTGTGACTTCTGTCCTCTAAACCTCCTTCTTTCAAACAATATGCAGCACTATTGTAAATCAATGTCCAAAACCACTTCAGCAATACTGCTTTACTCTGGAGGAACCATTTTGTAGAAAAGGGACATTTCTTTAAAAAAAAAGAAAAAGAGAAGAGAGGTATACAAAATTTCCTAATGAATCATTTTGAGCCTTTTCAATCAGCAAGATATTCACTTCATGCTACAAAAACACAGATTTGTTATTCAATTTATAGACAAAAATAATTTTAAAAAAAGATTGCTACTTCATTCCTATACAGAAGAAAAAATAAATTGCCATGAAATTAGATGGTGGCATATAAACCTTTTATGTAAATCAGGACAAAAGGTTAAGTAGTTGTAAAAAAGCCCTTAGCATGAAAAGGGGACTGTTTCAGATTATATATGTTCTGGATTTTTAAAAGGACAACTTATCTGTAGCTTTGTGTAAAACAACTGCAGGTTTTGAAGAACATGAATCCAACAAAATGAAATCAAGATCTTAGAGATGAAAATTTAATCAGGGAAAAAAAGCACTAAATAATACATGTCAATGTCATGGATATTTGAACATTTGTTGTGCAATATAGGGTACATAGAGTTGTTTCTTACAACAGAAGGTTATATTCTAGGGGGTTTTTCTGAGCATAAGCACAGGTGAGAAGAACAGCTGTGAGATGGAGGAGCAGAAGTTAGCATCCCCTGCTCTCTCCTCAATAACTGTAGAAAGGGTGTTTTGCTGATTGTCCTTGCTAGGCATGAAGGAACACATAGGCTCTAGGTGCAGCAGATCTGGGGCATTGTCTGTGTATTTAAACATGTAACCAACCAAGAAAATGAACTTTTAGACACTATTCTCTTACTTGGGTGTCCTTATTATCTTTTATTGGTTAGCTTTTAAGGGCTCCCTGGCTAGCTCTGGTTGCAATAATAACCTTATTTCCCCATTATTGTTAAATGAAAGTACTAATACTAGCTCTTAAGTTGGGGTAAAAGCTGTGGCCAAGGATGCACCATTAGAGATCAAAATTAGTAAGTGGCAAAAGTTTCCTTATTTCTGGACTTGGAGCATGCAGAGGAAATGTACACAGCTGCCATTTGGTTTGGAAATATCCCAAAATAACATTCTCTCTCTGGGTAGTATGCACATATTGGAACTTTATGATATTTGTAAAGCACTTGCATCATATAATTCTGCACTAGAACAGTGTAAATTTGGGTCAGTTTCATGTGCATCATAACACAGAATGTAGAGGGACTTAAAATATTTATAGTATTGTGCTGAATGATATCTTAATGCCATCCCTGCATTTACATCTCATTTGACTGTTATCCTGCCCTTAGGGAAATCTCTTTTGCCCAAGAATGCACACTCTCTGTAACGAATAGGATCAAAAAATCTCAAAAAAGAATTGAACAGCAGTAATATTTATAGAAGGAGAAGTATCTGTGTGTTCACTTTTATCAAGAATGTTGACCTAGAGATGCATTTTTGCACTTGAATGAAATCGTTATCAAGCACTTGGACTGCATATGGTAGCAGAACTTTAGGGGAAAAAGGAACAGAATATTTATTGTGTAGTGTGCTCCATCGTTAAAATTTCTATATATTGAAAGTGTCTGATGTGTCCATAACAATATCCCGAGGCATCTGATCCCCTGTAGTTTAGATCCCTGTTAGAAGTTCTCTGATCACCTCCTGTATGGGAAGACTCAAATAGTTAAGGGAATCTTGACAATTTTATAATTCTTCAGAATTCACCTCAGGAGGTGAACAGCACTTTCCAGTGATCTAGGAAAAAGAAAACCAGAAGAAATTAGAGGGAAATAAGTTTCTGACAGACCAGCAGTTAAAAATGATGGGATCTTTGTCTGACATTGAAGCTGGACAGAAACTCCAAGCCACATGACTAGAAAGCAAATCAAAGGTGGGTGAATCTGCTGCAGACTCCTCCATTTACATCTGCTGCCTGTGTTTTGTTTTCTGTGTACAGAGACTGAGAGCATCTAAACTGCTGGGGCAGGGGCTGGCTCTGTCTTCTGCAGAGAAGGGCCTCTTTTGCATCCTTAGAAAGAAATTGGAGGCATATCACCTCCAAGTATTTTACAATATTTTGGTTCATGAAAAATTGGGAGCTTTTTGACATTTTTTTCTGGACTTGTAATTAAAACAAATGTAAAAAAACCTATGGTTTTCTTCTCCAGCATACATAATACTTTACAACCAGCCTTGCTACATAGTGTCCACTGAGATCACAATTTTATTAAAAATGCCTTCAAGGCATTAATTCCACTGTTATTAATTCAAAAAGCCTCTCAGAACTTCGGTATTCATAAAAGAAAAATCTTCTTTGGCTGGCCAATATATAAAAGTAATCCTTCCAATACAGCAGCACTATATCAGCAGGAGCCAAAAGCTAAAGATATAATTACTGGGCGTCACTGGCTCAGGAGTCATTAAAACCTTGACTCTGAATAAAAAAGTCAGACTTCTATTAATAAATTATAACAATTACTTCTTGTAGCAAACAAACCCTGTATCTTCTTCTGATAAAGAAATGCATCTTTATGAAAAGATTAAATAATCTGATTATGTAAGAGCATATTTGTGGCCTAAAAATGTCCAGCCATGCTGCTATCACTAATCTTTACACTGAATTTAAATCAGGGTATGGTAACAAGTAAAGAAGAGTCCTGTCCCTCAATGCAGTCTGAGAGACAGGGCTTGCTGACTTCCCTCAAGGCAAAGAAAATTTCAGAAATTTTATGCCCAGCTCCACCACTGTCTGTCTGAGACAAAGATGTGTTTTCAAAAGTGCTCGTCAATTGGCTGATTTCAGTAGACTCAGCAGACTCAGTTCTTTCAGTGGGAACTGAGCTGGGCCACTGACAAGATCGTGAAGTCCTTCCCTCCTCTGCTGTCCTTGGGCCAAATCACTTCTTTCCATGGCAGAGTGAAAAAAAGAGACTCTTATAGAAAGAAAATCTCTAGGCTGTTTCTTTGCATTAATTTTTTTTTCCAAATTGTAACATGGAGGGAAAGAGTTTACATCATTAACCTAAAAAGCAAATGACTGAGGTGGTGTTTTCACTCAAAAGTAGTGGTGGAGGCTTCCCATCACCCTGGGGATCCTTGTTCGAATGCCTGGTTCCACAGCTGGCCTTGGAACCCTGTAAGAAAGGCTTTTCTAGCCTTTAGGGAGAACAACAGGAAACATAAAGGGCACTTGATCTTACTTCCTTTTTCCAGATGCATTCCTGAGCTTTCACAAAGCCTACTATTGATTAACGAGGAGATAGCAAGAAAATTGTGGGAATAGCTTGCTTTGAGGTGGTGCATAAAGCAATAGCTTTCCATGTCTGCACATTATTACTCATTCCTTTGAAGGGCATGAGCAGATTCAGTGTAAGTCCTTAGATTGTGTCATAGAATTTGAAGGAATACCATTTGAAGGAATGGTATTTGAAGGAATACCATTTACCTATTTCTGGGAGAAAGCTGTTTTCTTAATTATGGAGATATCTGTTACTGAGAAATTTAAAAGGAAGGAATTAAACCTAGTAAAAAATGAGAGTACTCATTTCCAGCCTGTTTGGTGTGGGAATTTGCAAACATTGGGTCTGTGTAGACACAGGTTGTAATACAAGCACAGGCACCCTGGAATTAGGAGACTGTAGGTATCAGAACAGAGAGTCAGGCTTGCAGCATGTGCTGGTTTAAGTGGTGGAGCAGAGAGGAGTGGAACAGGCACAGATGTAGCGGGACCAGATTCAAATGAACGAGGCCATGTATCAAGACTACAGGAGATAAAACATCAGGAGTGAGTAAGTTCAGTGCTTCTTAAACTGAGGCTGTTTTCCATTCAGATTGAATGAATCCACTGGTAGCTGTACAAAGCAATAAAAACTATGATTGGGGGAAAACATACAAAGAGCACTCAGCCTTTGTGATAATGAGGCAAGGCTTCGTTTTACTCCTTGTTATACCGCCTTTCCTTCAATGGTGCTGAATTCAGTTCAATGTGGTCAATAAACAACTTTATGACAGGATATTCAAAGCGCTCTAATCCTGCAGGCGTGTCTGAATAACCTACCAGTGCAGCAGAGGAGACTTACAAAAGAAATAGGTAATACAAGAGTAATAATTCAGACATAGCTATTCCATTGAATTCATAATGGGAGAAGTTAAAGCCTGCCAGATTAGATTTGAGGAACTAGCAACCAGTGAGGAGGTATAAGAGAAAGGCTGGAGAAATATAATACCCTGGTGAGGAGCAAAATCCTTCTTGTAAGGAGAAACCATGTCTCACAAGAGTTGTCTAAATATTCAGCTTAAAGTGATTGAGTCAATGGGGTTCACCAGAGGATTTGGGTTAGGTATAAAGTCTCTTAATGAAATCTTGCAACAATGACATCAGGAGAAAGATCTTTGCATGGATAAAAAAAATGTTAAATGATTGTTATCAGGAGATACAAGAATCTGCAGGGAGGGTGTCAAGGGGATGGACCAGGCTCTTATCAGTGGTGCCCAGCAATAGGACAAGAGGCAAGGGGCAGAAACTGATGCATAGGAACTTCCACCTGAACATGAGGAGGAGCTTTACTGTGCAGTGACCAAGCACTGGAACAGGCTGTCCAGAGAGGGTGTGGAGTCTCCCTCACTGGAGATATTCCAGAACTGTCTGGACACATTCCTGTGCCGTGTGCTCTGGGATGACCCTGCTTGAGTAAGGAGGTTGGACCAGATGACCCACTGTGGTCCCTTCCTGACCCATTCTGTGATTCTGTGATGGAAGTAAATGAATAACTTGGCAGTGGAAAGAGGCGGTGGAAAGTTCTTCAGGATCGGTGCTAGGATACCTGCTATGCAGTATATCCATAAACAATCTAGGAAAGGTGATGAGCAGTGATACGAAAAACTTTGCAAATAACACTAACTGATGTGAGAGAGTAAGAAAGAAATACTGGTGGAAGATCCCATGATCTTAATTATAACACAATGGCAACTGAAATTTAATGTAACTCAAGTGTAAAAGGAAAGAATACCCCTAAGTTTATACAAACTCTTCGTTTACCACTGGTACTAGAGAATAAGATTTCAAGTTTGTAGACACTTTTATGAAAATTTCTGGTCAGTACCCAACTGCAGTCAAAAAAATTAATTTAGAAATTAAATCCTAAACTGAGGCTGCTTTCCATTTAGACTGAATGAATCCACTAGTAGCTGTACAAAGCATTAGAAATTGTGAGGAAAAGAACAGAGAACACAATAGAGAATAATTTCCCACCTCTGAATACTGCATGCTGTACTGGTCCTTGCATTTTAAAGGATCTAGAAGAACTAGAAAGGTTCAGAAAACAGCAACAGGCTTGTCAAAGTTATTGGGCAGCTTCACTTGAAGGCAGGATTAAACTGACAGGAGTCCTTCAGACTGACAAAAGAAATGCCTGGGGGATGTAGACCAGTGAGTGACATGACAGAGTGCATAATGATTGATCGTTCACAGCTTCATCCATTACATGAACAAAAAGACATGAAATAGAGATAACAGAATCTAAATTCAAAATAAAGGATATGGTAACAGACCTGAGGAATTTCCTTGTATATGCTGATGGTTTACAGGCATTTGGGTGAAGATTGCATGAATTTATGCAAGGAAAATCTGTGAAGTAATGCTCAGTGCCCAGAAACCAACTCTGTTTCAGGAATTCCCTAAGATGGCAAAGGTTGAACAGTAGGAGAGACTCAGAGGAGGACCATGCTCCTCAGGCGTCTGCATTTGACCATTGGTGGAAACAGAATACTAGGTTATCTGGATTTTTTCAACACTCCAGTGTGGTTTGCTTATGTTTTTCCATAATATTATTTCAGTACTTAGAGGGGCTTATAAAAAAGTGGGAGAATGACTTTTTACACAGTCAGGTAGTGACAGGACAAGGGGTCCAATTTTAAACCAAAGGAGGAGAGATTTAGACTGGGGAGAAATTTTTTATTCAGAGGGTAGTGAGTCACTGGGACAGGTTGCCCAGAGCAGCTGTGGATGCCCCATCTCTGGAAGTGTTCAAGGCCAGGTTGGATGGAGCTTTGAGCAACCTGGTTATTACAATCCGGTTTAAACCCAGAAGAGCAAAGAAAATTAAGTCTCTGTGTATAAACCAGAAAGAACTTCGAAACTTCAAAATATACCTGAAAAAATGTGATTAAAACCAAAT